>JAZHYW010017864.1:0-152546 GCA_037355805.1 Ixodes ricinus
AATACGGACAGAGTTCTTCGATTTCACGCGAACGTGAATATTGACTAAAGAGACTTTTTTTTTTAATTCAGCGAACGTCAGCTAGTGGCACAATACTGGTGTGTAAAAGCCGGACCCCATCAGCAAATATGGGACGAAGACGTGGCCAAACTCAATTCACTAAGCAGCCCAGCCTTACTCCGTAAACAGCGCGTCTGTGGCGCTCTCGGTATCGAGTCGAACGCGAAGGCGGAGTACGAGTGTTCAAAGGTTCTTGATAAAATGACATAAATCTTTCCCAAGGGGAGGGAGACAGATAGTCCGTCCCTATTTCTGAATTTATCTCCTTTTTTTATGCTAGCTAGATATGCATACGAATATCATATCGGCCACATTTTGCTGGAGTGTTCTTCATTTGAAATCGAAACCACTCTTCTTACACAAGTGCTTAGACATTGGTCTCCTCAGCCTATAGACAAAAACATTCGTTATTGACCTCAGCAAGTGACTCATTCAAAAGTCTGCTGAGTTTTTTCAACAGCGCGCGGAGTGATTCGAATGGCTCTCACTTCGATCAGAAGTGAAAGCCCATCACACAGAACCACAAGCAAACCGCGATTGCGTTGTCATCACCGTCATCCTTCTGTAGCAAGCAGGCTACTATTCTTCGTTTCACGTTATGTGCGAGCCAAGTCAAAGCTAGAAGCGCGAGCCCAATGCTCTGAGCGTTCCGGCTTCGCACGTGCGCTCGTGCACTACAGGCGCTGTTACAAGCAGCATGCTCGCGCTTGTAGCGTCGGCTTCGCTCGCACATAAGGTGAAACGAACTATAATGAAAAACAAGGTGTGCGGTCGAGGTCGAAGTCAAAAATGTTGTAAGTGTTTATACGGCGTGCAAGTGGGGGTATCAAAACGTGTCTTCCGCGCTTACGAACGTTATCATGACCCATCGAAAAGAAGTAAATACAAAGAATGGAACAACAATCAGCGGGAAACATAAAGGGCGCGCACAGAACGCGCGAAGACGAGACAGAAAAGCGCGCGCCGTCATTGGTCGAAACGAGGTGTAAATAGCGGTACGTCAGCGCGTCTGAGGGGTAAACAAACACACGAGGTGCGCAAAGAGCTGACTAAGCTTGTTATATTGAAAACATGGAAAACTATTGAACCCGGCTCGCAGCGTTCCTGTAGACTTTTTCCAAGCACGTCGCCGTGCTGTTCTGGGGCACGTATACCGTCGGTTCACCCAAACAGCTTTTACTTTCCCACGCTCTTTAGAGCCTGACATTGCACAAATTGGGCAGTCAAACCTCTTTGTCACATGAGCCGGCGATGTCCAGTTTTTCTGACAGACTGTGTTCCCCGCCTATAAAAAAAAAAAAAAAAAACTTCGGCTCATTTTACGATGAACTAAAGGCCAAAGCCACGGGCCACCAGGTGCAATCATGTTCCACGCTAAACTATGACACGCTTAGCATTGATTAGGATTGGAGGAAAAATGCTCCGAATCCAAAAAAGCTGCGTCATGTTTATAGCTTCGACACTGCAAAGAGCCAGTACGTCGTGGCTTTCTTTGCAATGTAAAATTGTTGAGTCACTCATTGCTCGATCCGAACCACTGTCCGCCCATTCCCATCAGTGATCCGAGAAGCGGGCACCGATACGTGCATCGAAGCGAAATACCACGCAATGTCTAAGTGGCTCGTGATTGGATCTGGCTGTTCGTAGCTTCTGCCTTTAGTCCATCGTAGGGTGAGACGAAGTATAGATGTGTTGACGAGCTGTTTACCCGTCCTCCCATCTTGCATTTCCCACCAGGCCCTGTTTCAAAATGATTCTTCTTTTGTAACAAAAACGAAGTTAAGAACCTGCCTCTATTCACCTCAAAGACTATGTTTGATGTTCACTGAAGGCGTCCTCACTGGCTCTGTCTGCTTGAAGAAATTACCGGATATCACGGGAAGCTGAAGGAGCGAAGACGACCTTTGTTGCCCTTCCCTTCGAGATTAGTTTGCTCGCTTCTCCTTGCCAACGTCGTCTTTAATTTCACTAGAAAAACGATAAACAGAAGGGAGTTCTTGTAGACGGTTTTTGCGCTCGATAACGATACCCGATAACAATACTATGCATGCGCAAAGACGACAGAGGAGTATCGGGTATCCTTATAGGAATTATCGGAACGATACACAAAAACTCCCTAGTTTCTTAGACGCGTAAACAGGAAGTATAAGCACTTACTTTGTCCCCCAATACACTCGTTTGTGATTAGTGCTTTTGCGTTTCAAGCTTGGCTAAGCTTTTGTGTTTAAAGCTTAAGGCAAGCTGTAGGTACAAAGTTTCACCTTGCCGAGTGTATGGAAAGGTTCACGGTTTGGTTTTTCGTTTTACGTCCTTTTTCGACTCCTTGCGACCTGTTCTTTTGTGTTACGGGTTACGTGTGCAGTCTGTCGGTTTTGGTTTTAAGGAACCTTGTCACATCTGCGTTGACTGCGTTGCGCTGCGTTGCGGCGCGCTGCGCAGCGCCTCCCCATTGGCTCGACGCAAGGGTCGCCACAGCAACAACTCATCGTGACGCAGCCGAACGCAGTCAAACGCATATGTGTGCAGGCTTCTTTAGGGTACACTGTGTAGTGGGCGAGGAGGCGGTTTAAATTTGTTGAGGAGGCATGGGCGTGTATATAATGCCATGTTTGTTGAATAAGCTTCAGAGCTGTGTTTGAGACTTCGTTGTTCTGTCCGTTTTATTGTTAGTCCTGTCTCGGATTTACTATGGATGGTTATCATGCATCTGAGCCGACTGCGCTTCGTCGGGCAGCGCATCGCATCCCCATCGGCTCGTCGCAAGGGTCGCCATGGCAACGCGTGTTCGCACCTCGGCACAAGCGGACGCAGCGCAGTCAAACGCTAATGTCTGACTCGGGCTTATATTCTAAGGAGAGATAGAACGGGAAATATAGTTTACACGTTTTTGACCCGGCTTCGCTAATGGCTTGCTCTCTCCTGCTCGACAAGGACATGACTCCGACGCAGAATTATTGGTCCCTTGTCGGAGCGCAGGAATAAACTGCTACTGGAAATATGAGTTCCCTTCATCGCTGCTTATTTTCTTGTTGGGCCCGAAGCCAGCATTTCAAATCTGCGACTAAGACAGTCTAAAGATAAAATGGTACTCCGCAAAATCAATCTGCAATTTATAAGCAGCGATATCAGAAATGTCTATCGGACCTCCATCTCTCTCCAGTCCTTTTCGACGCAGATATCGTGTTTCTTCACCCTCAGCTCCAAGCTACCCAGGGGCCAGGCGGGCCCAGCAACCCTCCCCTAACCGCAGCCCCCCCCCCCCCCCCCGGGCCAAATTCTCCTTCTTTTTCTCCTTTTCTCTCTTCTGTCGCTTTGTACATTGGACAGAGCAGCAGCAAGACACGTCAAACGGCCCTTCCCTCTGTCGTGCGAGACACTCTTTCCTCTTTTACTACCCTTGAGAACGGGTCCCGACTCCCGACTCCCGTCGCCTCCCTCCGTCGGGAACATCCGGCGGCCTGTCTTTCATGAGAATCGCGTAGTCTGCGGCTGCTACCACAGTTGCTGCAGCGTGCCAGTGCCGGTCGGAAAGTTGTGTTGTCCGTCCTCGTCTCTGTATCTTTGTTTTGTTATATCTTCTTTTCGCTAGCATGCTCTGAAGTAACCAGCATTACCGTGACCGGTGTCGACATTCCTATTGGGGGTAGTACCAATTCAATGCAAGATAGCGCAAATGTCATAATAACAAACTGTCTTCTTGTGTCACTTTTTTCCGTTAATTCATCAAACTACTTCTAGTCACACACGTATTGGTATTATTTTTATTTACAGGATATTCTCGGATGTTTCTTGTGTGTATGGAAGCGTCATGCCGAAACCAAACAAGATCTACAATAAATGCGCGTTCAGACAAAAGCGAGAAACATGACAAACAAATATGCCTTCGTAATCATAGTTGAACTGGTTGACCGAACAGCCCGACAGGCTAGACTATCAACGGTTGAACACAGCTCAGAGATGGGAAACGAGCACCTGAGGACCCCGTAATAAAACATTCTCCTTTCCCCCGTTTTTTTTTATACTTAGAAACTACTAAAGAAAAGAGACTGAGAAGCTTTTGTGTATTACGAAGTATATATTCTTGTTTTATCCTGGAGCAACGAATTAAATACATGGTGTACCTAAGACTGAGGGCTAACATCGTTTTCTCTTTGCTCCAAGCATTCTTTAGAAAACATACAGACGCACGCACACATGCACACATACATGCGCTCGCGCGCATACACACACTGACCAATGTCCTCGATAAAATAGTATTTTTTTCACTGGTGCACTGAAGGCCGCCTTCGGGATAAGAATGTTGAAGCAATTAAAAGTAAAATGAACATTCCCGCAAATATGTCACGAAGACATTAAGTTATATAATGTCAAAATTTTATCAAGAGTATATATTCCAGAACCAACACAGTGAAAGTGAATGATAAATATCGTTGTTCTTTTCTACATTAAAACGCCTGTTCTTTTCACTTTTCTGTTTCTGCCTCTCCCGCTCTACTTGTTTTCGCATCTTTCGGCGTTTCTCATCTGGTCTGGTTGTTTTTGACTCCGGACGAACCATTTTACATCACGCAGCTGGGCTAGTCCCCTCCTCTGCTCCCTGACGACACGCCATCACCACCACTGTACCACCAGATTTGTTGCATTAAAAGAAAATTTCAACAGCGCCTCGTGCGTCGACATGGTCTTCAAAAGAAATGTTGATGGCTTGCGATGAATCTGCGTCATATTGTTCATCTCACATCGTCGCGCTACGCTTCCAATTTACGAATTCATTAAATCTACGTGGTGCCGTGATTTTTTCCAATATAAACGAAGACTGCATGCATAGCCACGTTTCGTCTCTCGCGCCACCCAGACGTAGTCTTACGTGAATCGTTTCGCGGAACGGCGAACAAAACTCGACCGGGCCAATTTTAAATGTTTTAGCATTTCTTTCAACCAAAACTCCACATCTGTTTCATGAAACGACTTGGCCTCTGCATCGGCGGAGCGTTTATAAGCCGCCTGCTGAGAGTGCTCCATGTCCTGGCGCATTAAAGTTTTCTAAGGATTTCTGTCGTGTAAAACGGTGTCGTATATTCTTTTGCGTCGAACGCGTCTCCGACACTGATTATTACCTTTCACTAAATAAATCACATACACCGATATAATTACGGTAAAGGCTTCTTGTCGACGCTGACCAGGAAGGCTCATCCACGTGAAATAGCCAGATACTGCAGGTATGTGTCCTTTCTCCTGCTGCGCTTGCGCATCCGTTCCATGTCGTGCGCGCTGTTTGTGACCGTCTCTGACTCAGCAGCGACGCGTGCAGTGTGTATCCGCATCACGTGCCTCTCCTGAACACTAAGTTTAAGGGGCGAGAACATGCAAAGATCCAGGCTCTGTGCTTCATGAGGGAGCATTGCCGGTGCGATCATTACCGGTTTCGTTCTATCATACTCGCTGTGCTTTCGTCGGAAAATCAGCGCATATGTCTTCTCCATGATGCAATGCTATCGCATTTCAAAATCATTTGCAGCGAAGGATGCGAGACGCGGCCCACTTCTTTCGCGTTCGAACTGAGGCTATACACTCTAAAAATGCCCGTGCGTCTACTCTCCCGCAAAGCACAAAGATCGCCAATCACATGTCGCCCAAACGAACTCATCTCTGTCACGTCACGGCGCGGTGGTGGCGCGTCGGGCGCACTTCCGGTCTGGAACTGTTGGTGGAAGTCCCCATGTGAGACGTGTATTCTTGCGTTGTATTGAAAGGAACCTGACAAAAACTTGCCTTCTCGTCAAAACGCCGCGACTGGAACTGTACCAAAAGAGTCGAGAAAGGTTTGAAGATCAGTTTTCATGTGCTCGGTTCGTCCGAGAACGTGGATATGCGCCGTGAAAATGGGAAACCAGTCGCCGTCGGACCACGCGATTGCTTGGGGGGAAGCACTTTGGGTTGAATTCACGGATACTTGTCATCAGATTTATTTGTTTTGTTCCATCATAAAAGCGGGAATGCCGCCAAGTTGTAAGGAGCACCTGACAACTACGTTCAGTGCGTCTTCAAGATCGAACGCGGCCGCCTGATCGTTCGAACTGTCGTCTGCTCTTTCAAACGTTTCTGCTTGTCGTCTGCTCTTTTAGACGACACCGGCCCGTAGACCAAATGTTGGCCCGGTACTTGCGATAAGAAGTGAGCGCAGGCCTCAAAAGACTTAAATTTGAAGACTGGTAAACAGGCTCGATGTAAACAGTGGATACAAGGAGATGTCGATCATTGGTACCAGTGACCATCACCGACTTGTTATGCCTCATTCACTTGGTCCGATTCGGCTTGTGATTTTCAGTATCGACGTCGATCATCTCAGCTAAGGTTCACTCGGGCTTTTGAAGCCCGAGCGACGTTGTGACTGACAATTGCGAGCGAAATCTCACCATGCGAATCAGGCTTTCGCGTACATTCTGCGGCGTCCACGCGGAATGGATCGCCGCATGTCACATTATTCACGCGAAGGTTTGCGGTGTAGCGAGCCTCGGTAATTTCGATGAGAACGCTCAAGTAGTCAGGCATTGCCAGGAGGACGTAGAATCAACAATTCGAACGCGAAAAAGGGTAGGGGGACCCGCACCGACGCCGACAACATCGCATTTCAATGGTTTGTTTCAAGTTTCCGCTTCAAGTTTCCGAGACCATTATATTAGCGAACACCGCCCCGTCGGACTTCAGCAAATGATTGGCTCTTTGTCCAATATATGTATAGTCGAACGCGCCTGGCCGGAGCGGCTTAGTGGGCCGTGGACTTTAGACGAAGACCGTTCATACAAGGAAAAACAGCTCAAGAGGACACAGGGAAAGCAAGAGCGCTGTGCACGTGTCGCTGTTGTACGTGTCTGTGTGTCCTTTTGCGCCGTGGTTCCTTTTATGTTTAGTCGAACGGAGCTTTGGATGCGTAGGAGTTTAACGAAATGCGAAAACATGCCGCCCACAGGTATCGACATAGGTGTAGCGTGCCCAGTACGTTCAGCACATTGCGCTATTGCACTTATATTTGGTGACAGGTGAAGACCGCAGTGCAAGTTCTGCCTGCAGCGCGAGGTTTCTAGCCTCCGGGTCACCACTGCGCATCCGACACCTGGAGCTGGTAGCTTTCTCTGTGCCTCGACTCTCGAGGCATGCGTATTCCGCGCGCCCCGGGAACTTCGTCTTTTATTGATTTGGTATGCATGTTGTTCTCGTGGACCTGCGTCACCAGAAAAGCACAAGCCTGCAAGCGCAGCGAATGCTCGGCAGAAGGGAGCGAGTGCGTGCTGGGGGCTTCGAACTGCAGTCTTAACCAGGTTAAGAATGCAGTAAGTTCTACCTTTTGCGTGAGCCTACTACAGTATAATTAGGGTTCCGCGTTTTCGAATAAATCCGATAAAATCCAAAGAATACTTGCCGTTTAAAATTTTGCCGATTCCAATGTATAAGAAAAACTCCGAATATTTGGGGCTGCCAGACGTAATAACGCCGACAGGTCTTTATATTCGACCGGGATTTTCAACGAGCTTTACGTTTGTCATCTTTTCTAGTTGCAACTTATGAACTTATCCCGTTATCATAAAAACAAGGTAGCCTCTCTTACGACCACAGTCGAAGTCTCGCATATGAAAAGGCTGCTTTACTAAATTCGCAAACTGCTGTTTTCTAAATTGAGTTCACACCACCGAAGAAGCCGACAAACTCCGAATTCTGTGTACCATAAAAGAAAGCTCCGAAAAACACCCCAAATTTATTGTAAAAAATAAACTCCGAAAAACACGCTCCGACTCTATTCAAAAATGAACTCAGAAGACACAGTACACTACCTATAAGGGGTATTCACCGGACGCCATATTTTAGGGCGATGTTTAGGGCGCATGCTCAGAACGAGCTTACATTAATAGCCTGCTGAGATCGGAAATCTTGATGGTTTGGAATGCACGTTGCAAAAGAACTGTGGAAGCTCGCCATCAGCACGCGCTCAGCAACCACGCACACAGATCTGGCCACCAGCGAATACTCCCTATTAGCCCCGTGCGGGACCGAAAGCGTCGCTGTGGTCGGCCTTCCACGATTGGCCGAACGCTGACTATGACGTCGGAAAGGGGATTTATCATCGACGGAATAAGAGGAATGAAAGAACTTCAATTTTGACGGTGTTGGCAGTGTTTCTTTGAGAGCGCAATGATTTCAAGCTTCCACCATGCTATTTACAAACACCATCGAACTTGTTGTTCGCAAGGTAATGACGTCACAAGGGGAACCATAGGAGGGCGCCACCAAAACATCTCGCCGCTAAAACAACGAGCGCGAGGCGCGCGTGAGTCGCGCGCCTCGCCTCGGTTTAAAGCCGAGAAAAGGGGAGTCGACCGCCATCGTTAGCTATCTCGACAGCATTTCGCTCAAAGTAGGGTGAGCGACACGAACACGCTCAGAAGTAAACATATTGCTTTGAGGTGAATGATCGAATGAGTGGTTTAATTAATGATGAGGTGTGCTGTCACCAACGGGGTCGAATACAACACAGATTTCATTGTTCCGGCAAGCTGCAGGTCGCCTCTTTAAAAGGTTTTTCAGGGGAGGCACTTACTTTTTTAATTTATTTGTTTAATTGAAATACCCTCAGGGCCACTGGCATTACAGAGGTGAGGGGGTTAGAAGAGAACATAACAAAAATATAAGGCAGCTGTACACTTTCGAGCTCAGTCTGAACTGTATAGATTATTGACGGCAGTTTTAAACATATGGTAAGTGGCAATTGTGGCAATAGATGCGGGAAGGTGGTTCCAGTCCACTGAAATTTTGGGAATGAATGACTCTTGTTTTGGAATGTCTACTTTATATATATATGATGAATGCGTGACAAAATATTAGACGGGTGATTCAGCAGTCGGTTGTGAAGTATTGCATTATTATGGTGTCTATTATGAAAGCGACATTAACGCGCTATTTTACGACGTAAAGTAAGGTAGGCAACGATAGGCTGGTTTTCATGGAGCTCACGCTTGCCGTGCGATAATAATTAGTACGATAAAACACGCAGAGCAATTTTGTACTGATCGAACGACGGTTTAGCAAGCGAAACCTCGACCAGGACGTTTCATCGAATGACACTTTAGCGAATGGCGGCGTTCATTTGAGCGAATAGATAAAATGGAGGCCGCCGGCGTCCCGTTTTCCAGCTTGCCGAACCTTTGGCGATGCACGCTCGAGCTTGAGATCATATTAATTTTCCCCAAACTATAGCAAGGCACCCCTTGCTATCCTTCCCAACATACCCCGTAGCGCGATCTGTTTGGAAGCCCAGATTGCCGCCACTACAGCCTATTCGCTAAAACGTCATTCACCTAAACGTCAATTCGCGTATGCGATCTCTATTCGCTAAAATGTAATTCGCTAAAACGTTATTCGCTCATATATTGTGGACCCGTATTAACGTTCGTGAAAATGTTTCACAAAAATCGTTCACGCAGGTTCGTGTCTGTCCGTCCCTTTTGCCCCCTCGGCAAATGGCCGTTTGCAACAAAAGCGTCTTTTTTTTTTTTCGTAGAAAAAGGCGTGCACAACAAAAGTTAAAAAAAACGACAGGCGGGGGCCCTTCACAATCAACGCGGACAACCAGGCGGAGTCAATAAGCCGCTCGCTCTCCACAGCATGCGCGCATGATAAAGAAAACGTGAAACGAAACGAAAAAAATAAACAACAAAAAACTGGACAATAAAACGAAAAGCCAGAGGAACAAGCTAAACAAACAAAATGACAGGGTACGTAGCCCAGCCAACTGGCCAACCCCCCCCTCCCCACACACACACACACACGCGCACGCACACACACTGACACACGCATCCAGTTAGCATCCCGCGCCGCTGCAAGAGAACTTGGAGAATGGGAGCCGGAGACAGTGGCGCCATAGCGGTGACTCGGTGAAGGGCAGCGAAGGCTGTGAACTTGGAGGATGGCCGAGAACCGGAGACAGTGGCGCCGTTAGCGGTGACTCGGTGAAGGGCCGTGAAGTCGAGATGGGCTCGGCGAATTCACTCGTGAGCTCGCTCACTCGCTCAAACCACGTGAAGGCGAACGACTTCATGAACGGGATCAGTTCACGGACGTGAGGGGAACGACTCCCCATCACGAACTCGATGAGCTCGTGATGGGACGGTGAGCGACTTTGTGAATTCAAAGTTGGCGGTGATGTGATGGGGAATGCTTCATGAACTCTGTCGCATTCGTGATGTGACGGTGGAGTACTTCGTGAACTTGACGGATTCGTGAAGTGACGGTGAATGACTTTTTGAGTTCAGAGACTGCGGTAACGTGATGGGGATGAGTTTGTTATCCGGTTGTACTCCGTGATGTGAATGGTCGTGATTTTTGGACGTCGGTGTACTCGGTGATGTGAACGGCCGTGACTTTTGGACTTCGCTGTACTTTGTGATGTGAACGGCCGTGACTTTTGGACGTCGGTGTACTCTGTGATGTGAAACGCTGTGACTTTTGGACGTCGATGTACTTTGTGATGTGAAAGGCTGTGACTTTTAGATGTTGATGTAATTAGTGATGTGATGGTGAGTGAGTGGGTTCCAAAATGCCGACCTATGGCGTCAGATAGACACCGACGGGCCTGCCCAGGCAGCGACTGAGGCCACCGCGGAACTGAACGACGCAGACGACGAGAAGATAGCCATGGCCAAGATTGGGCAAGTGGAGCATTTCGACTCTTCGTTAGCTGGTCTTCTTACGAAGAAAGACTAACGTCCTTTCCCAAAATGAACCTCGAATGTGTCATAGAGCCCCGGTGGGATATGTTGCACGTTTTGGACTCCCCGGGCGACGAGAAGGAAGTGACGTCAACAACGCTCTTTGGATGTTGATTGGTGGAGTCACTGATGACGCGATGCGTGGTGTTGCTAAGATATGTTCATTCTCACCTACGTCACTTCCTTCTCCCTAGTCGCCTGGGAGTAAAAAAATGACCGCATCTCCACGTGGTGAATGATGTTGATTGGGGCGAAGCTCGGGTGGTGCTGATGATACTGATTTTGGTCATAGGATATTGCTGCTTGCTGTCGGCGTTGACGCTTTGCCGCCGCTTCCCGAGCTCTCAACTCCGGGTCCACCTGGCGTTTTTGACGCTGTGCAGCAGCTTCTCGCGCCCTGGTCTCCGGAGCAGCTTGCTGTCTACGTAGACGCTGAGGCGCTGCATGCCGAGCTTTTCGGTCCTTTTCATTCATGGCAGTAGGAGAATGTGTGGTTTTCTTCTTTTTCTTTTTTTAAGCAGACAGATGGGATGGCATCTCAGAACCCCCTACTCTTTTTTTTTCTTCTTTTTCTTTTTTCATAATTTTTTTTCATCTTTTTTTTCCAATTTTTTTTTTGCCCTACACGAGCAGGTGAGCATGTGCTCACGTGCTCGTGAGCACGTGATCTCACGAGCAGAAGCACGAGCACCCGACGCCGGCCTACGGCGGACGGACACACGGACATGGCTTGCCCCTAAAGGTGTATCCACACGACGGACCGGGCCGCGGACCGATTGATCACGTGATGCGCGGCCCGCGGGCCGCCCGGCTGCAATGAGCATCCACACGGCGGACCAAAAGAGCAGACGACAGAGCGAACGGGCCGGTCTAAAGGCCCGTTCACACAGTTGCGTTGGGAGCGACCACTGCGCTTACGAACGAATGCAACCGGTTGGAACGACGAGTTACCATAGCAACGAAGCGCCAAACGGTCGTTTCGTTCGTGTTCGTTCGCAACGCAAGGAGTTGAGCTGGGCTGAACTTTTCTTACGTTCGGGAACGACGGGAGCGACAGGCCAATCACAAATCGAGGAGAGCTCGGTCGCGCGCGTTGCATGCCGGTCGTGCCAGGCTCCTTCAGTGGGTGGTTCTCATTTGAACCCTTTCGCATTTCTACCTTCTCGTTTTAACCTTCTCATTTCAACCCTGCGCAAAACAACTTTCGCTTTTCTCCCTTTCTCACTTAAACCGTTCTCAAAACGAACTTTCGCGTTATGACCATTCTCAAAACGACTTTTCTCATTTTAACCTTTCTCCTTTCAAATTTTCTCAAAACATATTTTCTGGTTTTGACCGTTCTCAAAAAGACTTTTCTTCTCATTTTAAACTTTCTCCCATTTCAAACTTACTAAAAACACACTTTCTGTTTTTGATCATTCTCAAAACTGCTTTTCTCATTTTAACCTTGTACATGATCAGGCTAGGGAAAGCAATAATTTCAGCATACATTCACAGGAAACCGAAATAGAGGAACAAATGACATTGTCCAGGCACCTGAAGCTTTATTACGCCTTGAAATGCTACTTGGAGAATGACATCTAGAGTGCATGCCAATCCACGGCATGGCGGACGACACATAGGCAAATATACAATGATCGTGGATCTGTACGATCACTCCGACACCGGTTGTAAATAATTCAATATCCTCACAGGGGCATGCCAGATGAGCATAATTTGCATCCGCTGATTCACGACTGAAATTAAGAAAAAAATCTGTGCCTGGTAAGAAAGCCCCCACGCCACGCATCACCGCACACGCACATTAAAAAAAAAAAAAATCGCCGCAGGATTACTTCGTTGATGGCAGGATCTCCCTTTGCGACTTTCTAAGGAGGGCGAAGGCAATCTCTGGCCTTTGAATGGTCCGTGTTTTGTTGCTGCGGTTATCTTAGATAGTTTAACCAATTACCATCTTGTGGGAACAAAGCTCCAGAATAAAGCTTTACCGAGCATGGGATCGCATTGAGCTGCGATGACTGATTCTGCGGCAAAAAACGTTTTGTACTATGCGTCTCGAGAAGAGCCGTTCAGCTATAGCCTAACGATTAGCCATACGATTTGAATGCCATAATGCTTTGCGAATCGCTTACTTGTAAGGTGACGGTATGGAAAACAGAATATTTCTGTGAACATATTTCGATTGCGATGTATCCTATGCAAAAGGGTTAAAATGATTCATGCGAGGGTGGGCAGAGGATCGTTTGCCGATCCCTGCTGGTGATGCTCTTGAGCGGTGGCGGCGGCGCTTTGTGAGCGACGAGGTGCACAGTAGGGCGAGAGACCTGCCGCGGCTGTTGCTTTGTGATGCTGCCAATGCGGGCGATAAGCGATCACCAGTTAGCCTTGGTGTGGAACATCCGCGGTCCGCGGCCCGCGCTTCTGAGAAATGCCAAGCTGACTTTTCTCGCCCGGACCTTGGCGGCGGACCGCGGCGTTTTTGGTATAATTGAAGCGCTAAGTCTGGCAACAAGCTGACTTTTGTTGTTTGGATTGGAATCCGAATCCAAAGTCGTTTTCTTTTTGCGCCAACTGTTGAAGACGAAGAAGACGAACCTTTTGTTGTGCGACGAAAAGAGTTGACTATGCAGACCAAGATCTTTCCTGCACATCCAGGGCTTCATCCAGCATGCCCTTTCCGGTTCACTTAAGTCCTCCTCGTCCTCAATAGTCAACGCCAGGGCCACCGCGGCCAAACGTCTCTTTCGTTCAACCTCCATCTTGGCTCCTTACAAATAGCCTCAAAGCAGCTCGCTGCATGCGTTTGGCGGAGCTGTGAGGTCGAGGGTTAGACCGGCCCGTTCGCTCTGTCGTCTGCTCTTTTGGTCCGCCGTGTGGATGCTCATTGCAGCCGGGCGGCCCGCGGGCCGCGCATCACGTGATCAATCGGTCCGCGGCCCGGTCCGTCGTGTGGATACACCTTAAGGAGCTTCGCCCCTAAGGGTCGGTTCTCACATGCAGCGAAGCGCTGATGTAGCGCCAGTGGCGTAGCTAGACCATCTGGCACCCGGGGCCCTTAGGTCTTTTGTCACCCCCCCCCCCCCCCGCTCCCCGAGACCTCAAAGCTAAAAGCCATAACCGCGACGCGAGGTCACGCAGCGATAATGAAATAATAAATACAGGGTTAGCCAGCAAACAGTGTCACCCCCCCCCCTTTGCACACCTCTGGTTTAGAGAACGTGAAGGCTCAGTTTAGAGAAATGCGGTCTGTACGCGGCGGCAAGCTAGGCTTCCAAACAGACCTTGTGGTCACCCTCGGTATCGCTCCGGGAAATTAATGAGATATAATGATCAAGCTCGAGCGTGCACCGCCAAGGGTTCACCGCTAACGATTCGGCAAGCAACAGCATGCCGGCGGCCGCCATTTTCTCTAAACAGAGTTTCGAGGCAATTCGGTAAGATTAATGAACAAAATGTAAGGGCGCAAACGAGCTGGTGTACATTGCACATGGTTGAAAAAACCCGAGACTGCGGGTAAACGACACAACACTAAAAAGTCTCTAGAGACTTTTTAGTGTTGTGTCGTTTACCCGCAGTCTCGGGGTTTTTTCAACCATCGGTAAGATGTTGTCGCTAAAACGAGCCTCTAAACCGCACGCCTTAAAATGGAAAGTAATGCAATCAAACAATCGTTGGCATACGGTACACTGCGGCGCTGAAGCCAGTCCGTCCACGCAGATTTCCGGAAGCTCGACGGTCTCCAGTCATGGCACGCTGTGGCAACAGGGAAACGCCGTCGCCGTCACAACATTACGAATTCACTTGCCAGAACACTACATTGTGACCGCCTCCCGACGGCGAGCGACGCGCTTCTAGAACTTACGGCGGGGTCAGAGAGCGAGGGAGCTTGCTGAGCAGAAGCCTTTCGCCAGCACCTCCTCTCGGCACTTCCCCCTCGGCGCGTGGTGCCGTGCCGTGCACGGGTGGACAGCCATGGGTGCGAGTCCGGGGTGAGGGAGACGACACGTTGAGAGTTTACCCAAATTACCCAACACGTTTACCCCCTCCCCGCGACTCCCTTCGTGTAAGACCTTCGTGTGATATCTTTCTTCTTCGTCTGGCGCCTTCTCTTGCTGTCTCGGCGCAGTCCGGCCGTGGTCGGCGCAAGCCAGCGTCGTGTTGCGCTGGGTTTGGCGTAGACTAGGTGGCGTTGGCTCGGCGTGCCCGGGTACAGGTATTTCTCGAGTGCTCCCGCACTTTCCGCCCTTGTTTTTTCCGCCGGTGCGCGATGACTTTGCGCGAGCCAAGCCAGTTTTGCGACTCTGCACCAGACACGTTCGTGATGGAAGAGTGGTGACCTCATGCGTCTACACATTCTTTGCCACTCAGGGGTTTCCCCAGGATTCTAATAAAGGGGGGGGTGTCCCAATGGCTCGGGGGGGGGGGAGGCGATGCGAGGCGAGGCTAGATAAAATATAAAACTGTTTCTTTTTTAGTCCACTAACTAAATTACAGACGTCTATTAACCAAAGGCTCATACCCGTAATGTATGTTTCCCTTTCTCTATATATACACCTGAGAGGTGGTGTTATCTACTTAATCTGAAAAAAGAATTTTATTTTTTCCTTTTTTTTAGATTCAAGGGGGGGTGTCCAGGAAAACTAGGGGGGTCTATACCCCCCCCTAGGGGTCTAGGGAAATCCACTTACGAACCAGTCAAGCCGGGGGGGGATTGCCGCCATAAGTGGCGCCCCCCCCTCGTGACTGAGACTCCTGGTACCCGGGGCCCACGGCCCCCGGCCCCCCGTTACTACGCCACTGTGTAGCGCTCCTCACGTGCCGTCAGCTAATTATCGTCTGCCATGAGCAACAGTTTTGTCGGGGCGATACAAAGCTGGTGAACGCTCCCGTCAGCACGCGCTTAGCGCGAGATAAGCGCTACGCTTGCAGCGCTCCGCTGTCATGTGTGAACAGGCCTTAAAAGTGCAACATAGCCCCCGCTCTCCTGTGTCATATCCACGAGTGGATCACGCTTTTGTATGCGTAACGGAAAGAGGTTGACGATCTCCATCACTCCGTACATTTTCTTTTCTCCTCTCAGTAGGCCAGTCAGCATCTCGGTGTCGCACTGATCTACGACATCAGTAACCATCTCTGACAAGAGGGTGAAGCAGTCCCTGCCAACATCATCCTTGTTTTCGGCCTGAAGTACCTCAGCCAAGGGGTACCTTATTTCAGCAAAATGGCCTAGCAGCAGCAGTGATGGTGAAGCCGGCCTCACCACAGGATTGCCCAGCTGACTCTTGTAGCCTGGAAAGAGTGGCAGTATCAAAATAGGTTGTGAAAGCATGAGTGCGGTTTGTCAAAGATATATACATGTATCTTTTCTCCCCGTGTTTGGGGTTGCTGTTAAATTTCTTACGTGGGAAGAGCTCATCAATCCTTTTCTTTTTGTCGAGAACGGGCCGCGACGCCAGCTTCCCCCAGGCACAAGGGCGGTCCGTGCACGCAGTGTGCTGCTCGCTATTTACAAAAGTCGTGAGCGCTACTCCATGCTTGCACCACCCACACACACTAAAACACACACCAGCCTTGCAGGTGCAGCTCGCGACCACGATGAGTCTCGAACGCGCTAAAAGCTGCCGTAACAAAAAAAAAAAAAAAAAAAAACGAAATGTGTGTAATGCAAGGTTGAACCGAGAAATCAGAACAACAACAAATGAGGAGAGGAGGGGGGGGGGGGGCTACTCGAAACCGAACCCGGGTGGCACGCTCACCTGAAGCCGGACGTCGTAAACAGCAGACTTCATATGCGCGAGGCATTTCCCTACAGCTTCGCTGGGAGCAGTGGAATGAACGACTTCTTCTTTCACGCCAAACACGTGACGGCCCGCATAAAGTGGTTCCCCTAACTTCAGAGACTTTTCTTTGAAATATTCTGCCGCAAAAGAGCACCGTCGGATCGCACGTGCGAGCCGCCATTTTCAGATGAGAACATGCCAATCGTTCTTAGGTCGACCATGGGCGGCGCTGGGAGCGCAAGCGACGTTGGCGCCGGGTGGCCGCCCGGAGGGTACGGAGGGTATACGGTCGCAACTCCAACGCCCTATAGATGGCGGGGCGGTAGTTCCAAGATGGCGGAAGAGACGGGGATAGATTCTCCAGCGTTTCCCATGCGCCTGCTCGCTGACGCTGGTCAGTGCGCTATAATGATTTATCTGCCTGCAAATGCGAAGTGGTTACGGCAGGATCATATTACGGGTGACGGAGATGTTGATGCGCGTTAGCAAAATGGGCATGCTGATATTTAAAAGTTGCAGAAACCTCGACTTGCGAAGCTTTGTGGTGGGCGAGCGCGTTTTACGCACCGGCCACGTCACTGTCTGTGGCAGAATATTTTTGAGGGTGATGAAGATATCGTGTTTGCGCCTTGCCTAGCCATTAGTGCTCTAAGAAGTGAGCCGCGCATGGTGACCATCAAGCTTCGGAAGAGCAGCGTTCTACAGTATTGATGCCTTCGTGTCACAGGCTCGCAACTCGCTGCTCACCGTCTCGGTTTTAGTGTATTGCAACACGTGATCAAACTGGCCTATGGTAATTGATAGGAAGTTTGTTACCACAGGCTCCCGTGGGGTGTAGCAATACAACCGGAGGCTTGCGCTGCGCCTTTGAAGCACAATTTTCAATGCGAGCCAGGAGCGGTAGCCAACGGTAGCCTGCGGTAACGCTATGCTAAAACTGCCTATTACCATAATCGGCGTGTTTAGGGGTTTTAGGGTTTTTATTCATTGCACTGCCAAAAATGCATATTTTAATATACCGTAACTTTTGTTTGTTTGATTTTGTACCGTGTTATTTGCAACGTTGTGGCCCCTCTCGCCAAAAACTGCTCGTTCCAAGCTCTCGTCACGAACGGCTGGCTAACACAGACGCGCTTAAAACGCTTCGGGCATTTCTTTATTCATTTTGTAATTACCTGAAAGCAAGTACGCGTATTCTATCTTTAAAAGTGATTGGAATAAATGGTCATGTTCCTACGGCCTTAAAAAGCAAACCCATTCCCGACGTGTATTGCTCGACATATCGTTGCGCGACCAGTTTTCTCCTACGTAGGGCAAAGAATAGACTTTTCATAGACCGAACGCTAGAGCTCTACATTATTAGAGGGAGCGTTTGCCGTCACGTTGAGCACAGATCGAGCTGGCGGTCATGCAGAAGACCAGCAATCCGCAGCGTATGCGATATACGAAAAGTCCCTAATGAAATTAGACATCCCGGTCCTTCGTGCAACGCTGTTGCGAGGTGGAGCACAAGAATTCCTATTTTAACGCGCTCACTTTTTTCGTTACAACGGCTTCGCGCATCAAGGCCGACAGCCCCTGCCACCTTTGTCCGCGCCGCCGCTGCCGTCCCCGTTCCTCTAGTTCTCCGCTCGTCCGCGGGAGGGCGAGTGGCGCGCTGGAGTTGCGAGGAAACAGTCGCGTCCCAAGCAGCAAGTTGCCGGCGATCGTTGCCCACGTTGCTGGCACTTCAAAACCATTCGTGACGTGCACCTCCCGTAGGAGCGCATGGATCGTCCTGTATTGAAAATCGCAGTCTCGATGATGCCGGTGACCTCGCGTTCACAACGTCCGCAAGCGGCCGCAGCCGCGGTCCTGGGAGTCGCCATTTTCTAACTGTGCTCGTTGGTCGTCTTTGACCTTAGCTAACTTTTCGCGCTTCGCAAATTCTCCACGAAGGGAGGGCAAACAACGAACTTGTGTAAGCGCACAATTTGCGAGAAAAAAAAAAAGAAATAGCGCACGCAAAGCGCGGTAAGCGTTCGGCGCATGGGCACTGGCGACGACGCTATTCTTTGCGTACGAAAAGCCTTTGCGTGCGCTATTCCAAAACTCCCTACTAAGACGCAAAAAAAATTATACGTCAACGATTCTTACTTTAATCTGGCTATCATGTAATCAGTAAAGAAAAACAAAAAAGTGGTTATTCTATACTAAGGTAGCGAATTGAGCGAGTTGTTCAACGTTATTCATGATGAAAAGAGCTCAAACGACGAAGACGAGGTGAAGGAATTGACAGGTGAAGGTTTCTTGTGTGTACATATGCATGTAGTACAGCTTCGTCCTGTCGTGTGTTTCTTCACCTCGCCTTCGTCGTTTGAGCTGCTTTCATTATGTAAAAGCATTTTGGTGATGCAAGAGTACTTTGCACAATATATTTTTACTATAAACATAGAAACTGGGGCAATTGCACTCTCTCCCCCTTATTGGCGTCCCAGGCGTCGCCGATCTTCAACTTGTCGTACAATAATGCAACCTTCGCTCCACCTACTCTGTTACCCTTTGCACTGTCACCACAGCTATTTTCCGTATACTGTAAACTACTAAATGTTCGCGAGGGCCTAATTTTCACGAATTTAGCGAATTGCCTACAATTCGCGAAAAAATACCTCCCGCGAACAATTTGGGCAATATGTGAACGCTACGGAAGCTACACTCGATTTCGCGAAAATTACAACACGCGAAGAATTTCATATTTTCAGCTTTGGCCCGATTCGCGAAAATTTGAGCCCGCGAAAATTAAGTCGTTTCCAGTATTCCTGACATGTCTTTCTTTCCGCAGAATTAACATTTCGCGTTTTGTAGGTAAGTGAAGCACGTGTGTCCTCAATGGTTCGGAAACCACTTTTTCAGCAGAAATAAATCGCGTTGTTGTTCCTTGTAATTTTTTTCCCAAATTTTTGGGGGGGATGAAAATGCTCTACATCAGCTTCGTGTCCTTCCAAATCACATCGAGACGTCGTTATGTTTTTTTTTGCAATCCGGGTACGATTTCCAGCAATGATCTGACGATGTCACGGTGGAATGAACCGGTGTTTTCTCATCTATTGGTTAGACCTGAACAACGAAACTTGAGCTTGTAAAGCTCGCGCCGGCAACTTCTTTAGCTTTCGGAATTCACAAGAATGGCCGATTAACTTGCAGAAAAGAGACAAGGGTTCCGTATGGTCAGAGACGGAACGTCCCGAACGAACCTTGGTCTGCACGGTAACAAAGCCTGAGAATCCCCCTCAAAGCACTCTGCACCTCTCTCAAGCAGAAAGAAAAAGAAAGGTTCCGCTTCACCTCTTTGGAGTGCAACGACCCCTCAAAAGATTGTAACGAGATATGTCACCCTCTGATCCGGTACCAGGAATACACCCGGAAATGTATTTTGAAACAAAAATACAAAATACGCTCGAACAATTGTACTGCAATACAGAAACAAATACGATATATATTTCCGAAATGCTATCCCGATACAATTGTATCGCGATACTGCTAAATCGCGCTTCCGCACGCTCCATTCCATACTCGGAAAGTAAACGCACTTGAAATATATCTCGGAAATGAATTTCGCGTGCTCCGACACTAATTGTTTATAGGAAGGTGTCCAGGAAATGTACCCGGACAAAATGGTCCCGGTCAAAATGTCCCCAAACAAAATGGTCCCAAGCGCAATCCCGGACAAATGGTTTCAGGTAAATTTTGTGGCATAGTTACTTGCTCTCCGGAAGTCAGTCGATTGTTTGTACTTTATGCAAATTGAGCATAGAGAAAAGAAAATGTTTTACTGAATACCTAAGTTATGAAACGTTAACCGTTTTCAATTGTGTATATTCAATTTAAACACACTGCACGCCAATATACAAGTATATATCAAATAATGTACCTATAATATTGGACATATTCAGCACGAGAGTCAAAAAATAGCGTGGACGATCACGCGACATGATGCGAATGGACAGCGTCAGCTGGTGCCACAGCTCGGTGATATTGCGTCGTGGTTGACTAGAAATCCTGGTGGTAATGCGTCGCGCTGTCTCGCGTAAACCATAATGCCCGAGTCCCACTATAGGGGGTATTCACTGGATGCCATATTTGGGTGCGCTGTTTAGAGCGCATGCCCAGAACGAGCTCACATTAATACGCTACAAAGACCGCCAATCTTGATGGTGCGCAATGCACATTGCGCAAGAACGCTGCAAGGTCAACATTAGCCCGCGCTCAACGTTCACGCACACAGCTATAGCCGCCAGTGAATACTCCCTGTACATCTTTCCATAAAAGCGTGTACAGTGAATACTCCCTGTACACCTTTCCATAAAAGCGTGTGAGGGGGCGTTCATTGCTGTGTTTGTGTGTTATGCATGGACACGTTCGGGCTGGCGATCGAGCACTGGCTTAACTGGGATTTAGCACGTGCGGACTGTGATTTTGTAGCGTGAGCTACACTGGCCAAGGTTGAGCAGTTTCGCGTGGCTGTCGTGCTGCGCAAGGGCGAGGAGCAGTGACGTCACACGGCGCACAGCTGGTGCGCCGGAGCCGCCACCGCCGCGCGCTCTGCCGCCGCCGCGCGCTCCGCCGCCGCCGCGCGCGCCTCGCCGGTCTGCGCATGCGCGAGGAGCAGTGACGTCACACGGCGCACAGCTGGCGCGCCGGAGCCGCCGCCGCCGCGCGCGCCTCGCCGGTCTGCGCATGCGCGAGGAGCAGTGACGTCACACGGAGCACAGCTGGCGCGCCGGAGCCGCCAACGCCGCGCGCTCCGCCGCCGCCGCGCGCCTCGCCGGTCTGCGCATTCCAGAGGAGTGACGTCATACAGCCACGGCAAACGCACTGGCGCCGCCGCGTGCCCAGCTGTGCGCCTCCGTTGCGCAGTAGCCAAGTCTGATGCTGTACCGGAGCCGCTTGATAGCGCCTCTCATTTTGTGCCCACCGCAATTTTTGTTTGTAAACAGTGAAAACGGGCATTCTCCGTTCACCCTTAAAGAGGCGGTGCAACGATATTCAATTTGAATGTTTTCCACTTTACACGAGCTTACTGGCACTAGTGGGACTCAAGGATACTCGCACGCAACGTCACTGGCCAAGAAACTCCTTCGTTGCGGTGTAATTTCAAGGACAAAAACGATCATTTTCATTCAATCTCTCCTTTGCAAAATTTGATGACGTAACGTGGGAATCGCAGTGCACCCCAAGTGACGATATTTGAATGCGGTTCATAGATTGGACCCGAGCATTGCGTGGGCACTCGATTTGGGCTCGTGATAATTACTAGCTCGAGAAGCATTCGGGTAGTGGCCCGTGTCCAATCGCTGCAACAACGACAATAGCCGAGCCATAACAATGTCAGGAACTCAGCGCGTGTCCTGTGCTTTGCCAACCCCAGCGCGTGGCTATGATCAACATTGGCGGCATATAATCGGCTCCGGATCACGTGGTTCCTTGTTCTGGCTGCGAGTTGAGGGGGTGAACGCTGCTCGTTTTTCTTTAATTTTTTTCTGGGACTTCTATTGCGTGGGGTGAAAAACGAACGCGCGTTTCACAGGTCATTAGCGTCAGGGATCCGTTCTAAGCGGTATTTGCGCAAAGTACAAAAATTGTTGCATCGCCCCTTTAAAGGCCCTCCGGAGCTTTAACTGAGATCGTCTGTTTATGTTGTTATGGTGCGTAGTAGGTGCAAGCTAATGTGTATACGAAGTTTTAGATTACAAAACCGTTTATTAGGCAGATGGCAGTAGAAATATATCGGGACTATTTCCTCTTGGAAGACAATTCCCCATTCCCTGCCCATCGCTAAAACTTGACCAATGTAAATGCTGCTTCTCGCGATGAATGCGAATGTTATTATTGCAACACTTTTTAAGCTTGTTGTAAATTAGAGTTTGAGAAAAACGTAAACTGATTGTGGTGCGGGAAACATAGTTTGCAATTATCGTTCCAAAACCAGCGAACTATGTTTTCTCCCCGCAAGCTTGTTGTTAGGGGGTGATGCGTCGGCGCGTCGGCTCGTCTGCTTCCCGGGGCGTGTGCAGGCGTGCGTTTGCGGGGCACGTGTTCCTTCTTCCCGTGGATCCCGACTCCGAAGCCAGCTTTGTGATGGTTCCACGTCAACGAGTCAAACTTTTCCTTGTCATCTGTGGAATGCGATTGCGTATTGCAGTAGCCGCGCGACGGTGCGGTGCGACGAACAACGACTGCCGAGCGCAAAGTCCGGGCTCCTTCACGACGGTCCGCGCGTGTTCGAGAGATTCCTCCGCGGCTCGGCGGTCGGCCGCGTTGGTGACGCGCAGTGACGCCGGAATCCTTCGCTTGCTATTGGCTGACGCGTAAAGAGATGCCCCGCCCGTTTTCCGGGGTCATCTCAGAAAGGGGGCGTGCCGGGGACTTTGATAGCAATTTTAATAGGGAAATCCGCCGCGCATGATCGTAATTTTATGATTTTTAGGATCCTTAGGGCCCGTAGATTGAGTTACCGCCATAAATAGACCATCGCAGAACGCTCCGGAGGGCCCTTTAAGCTGAGACATAGAGTCTAAGCTAAGCGCGATCTAGGCCGCGCTCCTGGCTTTGAGGCTTACCTTTCTAGAGCGAGTGCTCCTTCTGCGGAAGAACGTTTCAAGGCCTGAACGTCGTGCTCTCGCGCTTGTAGCAATGGCTGTAGTCTCGACTTGAACGGAGTATACAGCGACAAACACAAAACAACCGACACCCACAAGCCTCAAACAGGTGCATCATGCACGCTAAGGTATCTTTGTCAGGATTGCGATCACTTGCGCTTGCTTCACGAGCGTGGACCGAGAGACTACAAGTCTGCCAAAGGTATACCCTCGCGTGCATACTGCGCATACTTGAGGCTTGTCGGTGTCGATTGTTTCTGTTTGTCCTTCTAGTGAGACTCGGGCGTCATATGATCACACACAAAACAGCTGGAAGCAAACACAGTCTAGCGGACGCGCTGCACAAATTGCTTGTTCGCACCACCAGCGTGTCCATTCTTCGTTCAGTAACGTCATTTTCTACGTGCTGCCTCACGTGCACGCATAGCATGATCTCGACGTCGAATGCGTTTCCTCCTAAGGTTTTTGCACGCGCCCCGGCTGGACGTGCTCCGCATGGGCTCCGCTTCCACTTGGTTATAGCTTTGTATCATCGCAACCAAACCAATCGAATTAATACCAAAGTGTTCCTAACGTCACCAGGACCACATCGGTGCCAACATCTTCGCCCATCGATACCGGGTACGTGAATTACCACCGAATTATGACCGGTCACGCCGGCACTCCTCGCTAAGCCTAACGTCGCCTTCGCCTGGCGAGGCGGCCTGCCGGCTCGACGTCAGCGACAGAGGCAGCAACCACCTGCGCACGCGCGGTTCGCTCGCACCGACATGAGCGCCTCCCAACCAAACGCCGAAGCGGGAACTTCAAACTCTCCGCCGCCGCCTGCCACCATCTCGCTGCCGCAGCAGCTCCCAACTTCTCCGGCTAACACCTTTATTCGAATCACGCCAACGCGTGTCGAATGCATGGTTGAAGACAGACTTGTACGTAATCCGTTACAAGTAACGAAATTACTTGTAATCCGTTACATTTATCGGTAATTTAGTAACGGAATAATTACATATTTTGTTGAGTAATTTTAAAGTAATTCCCTAACATTTTTTACGTAACGGATTCCTTGTAATCCGTTACATTTTTTTCAGGACCAGCCCCCCCCCCCCCCCCCCACCTTCTAAAGAAAAGGTCGTTTTCATATTGGTAAAGTTGAGCGCAGTGACAAGGAGGCATGGCACTCTTCAGTTCCGCAAAGCCTTTTTTTGCAACACCAAGCCCCTGCATCTATTTTTTTTAGACCCAAACAACAATGTCGAAATATCCAAATAAACGTTTCTAAAAGAAAAAGGGGGAGGGGGGCAAGTTATATCCGCTTTTTTGGTGTCTTTGTTTTTTCTTTGCGATCGAAGGCGGGAGGGGAAGACACCAAGTGATTGTATGCCTCTTCGAGAAGCACAAGGCGGTAAGTGCACAGACAATAATTAACATATTGGCCTCGAGATCGACCTAGAGGTGGCGCTACTGTCGCGCTATCATCATCATCAAAGCGGGGATAGAAGCACGGCCGCCCCATAGGCTTTCCACGTTCGCGCGCGAGACGGCGTAGATTCTTGCGTTTATTTTGTCGCATAGTGTCGGTGAAAAAACAATTATAGCGGAAAATGGTGCGGTACCGTCCGGTGCTTCAGTGAAGATCGAATTGTGTTACCAGTGTACGACCTAAATTTAAATAATCGCTCGTGGGGATGCGTCGTCTGCTCTAGGCAGACGTTGGGAAGCATGGATCACCACGACGGATGCCTGTCTCCGGGTGATCTGCTCTATTTATGTATATATATATATATATATATATATATATATATATATATATATATATATATATTCTTTTTTTAAATATATCTATCGGTTTACCAGCGTGGGAGTTCTCCAAAACATTAAATTCCGACCCGGATAACATAATAAAGGTACTGTGGGCTGTGAAATTGCAGGTTCGATGGATTTTTTTTAACTTTTAGCTTTTGCAGTAATATAAATGTTTAACATGAAGAGAAGTCAGTGCTGTATCGAAAATTGCCGTGCTATTAAGTTCCTCTGCAGTCAATGTTTCCCTTTACTGTGCCACGGTGTGGGTAAGTTTTTCGGAGTCGGAACAATTCTACTACGTTGCGATGAGGAGAGAGTGCCTCTTCTAGTTACGATCCGCAAACTGCACATTGACAGCACAACTGAAACAAGTGAAACAGACTGTTCTAATATATCTGCCGCGAGTGTAATGAACAAGTGTAACCGAGTAACCCAGCAACGTTTATTAAATTATCTTCTCTGTAGTCTGGGTTCACCCGCTTCAATCTTCTTGGTGAGTGCCGCGGATATCAATAGGCTAATATTATAAGTTTCTGGCTAATTAATCTTCTATTCAAACACAGTAAACTCTGCAACTCCCGCAAACAACCCGCATCACGACACAGACAGCATCGGCCGCAGCGACACTCTTTTACTGATGAGGGCTAGCGACCTTCACGAGACTTTTCGATCACCCTCCGCCCTCACCTAACGCATATCGGGACTGGGCAGTTCATCGATTAATCTCTAGATTATTCCAGTAATGCTCTGATTGCGATTTTTGTTTTTGCCGTTTAATCGGAATCTTGTGCTGGAGAAAGTCAGCAAAAAGTAAAAGATGTCTGTTCTAATATTTTTGACGTCTTTGTCTTTTATGACACAGGCTTGCACGGTAAACCACTTCAACGTGCTTGTGATTGTCACCGAGGGTGATTATACTGTTCAAATAATAACTTAAAAATTACTTCACATTAAAAGGCTTCCCGTGTTCATATTTAGGCGTCACAACGAGAAGTTTAAAATTAGAATGCAGTGTGCCATTTATGACGTAGTAAAAATAGTAAAAAATGTGTCGTTTTAACTTCTTTCATGCAATATGACCGGCGAAAAATCAACGAACGGATTTATCGGTTGGTTAGTCTATTAAAGGGTAGCGATCAGTCGGGTTAATTTTCTAATCAAACCACAGCTCCAATGAGCATTCAATGTTTTATGAAAGCTATTGCTCGTGCGAGAAAACAGAAATACGTGGGACAAGCGGTTGTATACGAACCAACACACTAAGAATACGGAAGCTTCCGACTTAATAATAATCGCTTTGCTGTATTTTCACGCATGTGAAACGATACAACACAACCTTTACTAAGAAGAAACGACAATTAAAACATCAAACATTTAATAAGGAGGGTCAAGCTCAGCCAGAAACGGGCTTGTGTCGTCGATGCCCACACTTCTGAACGTGCGCCCGTAGCAGACGACGCACGGCGGTATCCCCGCTTTCGCAAGAGATGTGATAATATGTGAACGTGTTATTGCCACAAGCATCCTCCTCGTTCGTCGATGCACACTTATCATCTTCTCTTAGAAAGCAGGATGTATTTTTTTCTGCTTCTTTCACCTTATTTGACCCTGTTTTAAAAGCTACTTACTTTTTTGTAGTCAAACTTCTAGGGTTGGCTCACTTTATTTGTGAATTCCAGCCAAGTAATCTGCATCTCAGTTACCCTTTTTGCGGAGTCAGCTTTTTGCGAGCACTTCGAAAATTGTCATAGTCTTCCTTTCTTCTTCCTGTTTTCACTCCAGCAGGACGCATCTTATCTCAAGCAGATATTTTTACAAATGAAACATAATGGTGGCTGACGTAGACTTGATATTCTGGGCTTGAGGAGAGAGTGAAACTCGTGAGTGGGGACATAGCGCGGCGGCGCGGCTTTGTACTCTGCCCTTCGCTGCCCGTGGCATCAACGGACGTCTATCTCTGGAGAACACCGGAGTAAACTGCAGTCGGTCCGTGCTCCGTGCGTTTTTGAACGGCACCAAGAAAGGTACACATGGCAAACGTGCGCTTACATTTCCTTGTTTTAACCAACGTTCTAATCAATTGTTGTTATGAGTGTCCTGTCGTGTTTTTTTTTCTCGATTACTTATATTTAAATATTGGAAACTTTTTCTTATTCACCAACGTCTCAATTGAGGCTCGACCTGTTCAGAACCAAAGGAAGAAGAATATCGAGCCAAACCTTATTTATTATTTATTTATCACCTTACTGCTACCAACTCTACTAAAATTCGAATATCAGGCAACGGCTGCAAGGGCGACGCTTTGTTCTATCTTCGAGGTAAATAGTACTTCCATTGCTTCGCTGAAAAAGCTCAATGCAGAGGATAAAATATTCGCGAGGCACAATATGGCACTCCCATCCAGTGCCTCAGTTCAAAGGGCGTTCAGCGTATCAGTGGGCATCTTCTGTAAGAAATGACGCAAAATGTCTGACGAGACTTTCGAGAGTCAGCTGTTGCTCAAAATACTCAAGTTCAATAAATGTAACAGGTGGCAACAATAAGAACTTTTATAACCTTCTTCCCTTTGTTTCTTAATTGAGGAACATATTGTTCAAAGTAACGCCCCGAAAGTAACGGATTACTTTTGGGGGTAACGGTCACTTACTTTTATGGGAGGGTAATTGTAATTGTAATAAATTACAATTTAGCCTTGAGTAATTGTAAATGTAATTCCTTACTATTTATCAGTAACGTGTACAAGTCTGGTTGAAGAGGGCGAAATTGATCCCGACATCCTGCGTGAACCTGGATGGAAGACAATCCGCTCCCGCATCGCAGCAACAACCGCTACTTCAGCCACCGTGCACCACACCCTCGGCTGACCCCACCAAGCCCCAACAAAAGAGCCAACAACATCGCAAGAAACCTACCACCCCGCCAGAAGACCGGCTCCCCCTGATGACCTCAAGGTTGTCATTCGTCCTCAGGGCGGTCTGGACCTCAGCAAAACTAATGCAGCCCAGCTAGCCGACTGCATCTTCCACCAAACCAAGATAACAGACTTCGCTCAAGACCAAGTACGCATAAACACCGGTTCAAACTTCATCGTAAAGTACCCCCGATGAACGCAGAGCTCAACAATACTTGGAACTCAATGCAATCACCTGGAACGGTACCCACTACCCCGTCCAAAGCATCACCACGTCAGGAGCAATATTCCAGATCCCAGCTGAAGACTCCGAACCACTAATCATGGAAAGCCTCACGCGTCATAACCCCACACAGAGGTCGGCATTTTAGGTCGCCATCACTCACCCTCACCCTCATAGCCACACTCACGTCAGCCCCTCACTCACCCTCACCCTCACAGCTACACTCACCCTCAGCCCCTCACTCACCCTCACACTCACACTCACCTTCAGCCCTTCACTCACCCTCATGCCCCTCACGCTCTCACCACACTCACGACACTCACACCCCTCACGCACTCACGGTCCTCACCAGGGTTTCCCCAGGATTCTAATCCAGGGGGGTGTCCCAATGGCTCGGGGAGGGGGGGGGGGGCGATGCGAGGCGAGGCTAGATAAAATATAAAACTGTTTCTTTTTTAGTCCACTAGCCAAAATACAGACGTCTATTAACCAAATGCTCATACCCGTAATGTATGTTTCCCTTTCTCTATATATACACCTGAGAGGTGGTGTTTTCTACTTAATCTGAAAAAAAAATTTTATTTTTCCTTTTTTTTAGATTCAAGGGGGGTGTTCAGGAAAACTAGGGGGGGTGTACACCCCCTAGGGGGGTCTGGGGAAATCCCTGGTCCTCACAGCCCTCACGCTCCTCACGCACTCATGGCCCTCACGCCCCTCACGCACTCACCGCCCTCACGGCCCTCATACCCCTCACGCCCTCACAGCCCTCACGCCCCTCACGCACTCATGGCCCTCACGCCCCCTCACGCCCCTCACGCACTCATGGCCCTCACGCCCCTCACGCACTCACCGCCCTCACGCACTCACGGCCTTCACAGCCCTCACGGCCCTCACTCACCCTCACACTCATGAATTTTCCTGGTTCAGAAACACACTCACCTTCACCTCACCTGTGAGGATGAGGGTGAGTGAGGGTGAGTGAGTGCCCTCATGAGTGAGGTTTGCCAAGGTATGATTGTAGGAAGCAGGCCCTGCCGTCTTCGCTGGCGGCGGCTCCAGCGCTCCTCGGGGTCTTTGGAAGGGTGTCAGCCACGTCGGGTCCCCGTGCCGGGAGCGGTGTCGTGAAGCCTCGCTCGCCATCTCGCGGGTCCGCTCGTTGCCGGGGTGCCCATCGTGTCCCAGGATCCATCGTATCGTTACGGCGGTCCCGTCGTCTCTTTGTAGGGCCGTGCAAGTATTCTTGATGGCGTGCGCGGCGCTGTTCCGTTGGCGGACCGATGAAGCGCTTAAGGGCCTCGGTGTAAAGCCCCTCGATATGCTTTTTGTTACCAGTGATTATCATATAGGGACTTCACCTCAGTGCAGTCTGTGAACAGGGGTATTTGTATATTTTTCAGCAGATATTTCTACAGCTCTGATAGCGATACGCGCTACA
This sequence comes from Ixodes ricinus, assembly GCA_037355805.1. NCBI lineage: Eukaryota > Metazoa > Arthropoda > Arachnida > Ixodida > Ixodidae > Ixodes > Ixodes ricinus. Next base: position 29,608 of record JAZHYW010017864.1, read on the forward strand.
TCGACAACCAACAACTGTGTTTGCGCCCACATCCTATCGTTATCGGAGTGCGAACACAAACTGCTGAAACCCTTTACTGTCAAGAGTATACTATTATAAAACTATCAAGTGTATGTGATCGTTGGTTGACTGTCGGTACATATGTATAAACTATCAATACATCCGGAGCCGAGTACCATAAAAACTATCGATGACACTATCGATGGTTGACTACCGCAAAAATATCGATTGCGTGCTATCGGTACTCGAATATTGAAAACTATTGATACTGTACCATAGAAAATAGATTTGAGTAACGTTGGCAATAGTAATTGAAAATGTCAAATATTTCCGGCTCCAATACTCCAAAACTCATAAGAATTCACGACGGGAGCCTTCAACAGGCTTATCAAAAGGGTTTTCACTTTTCGTTCAACTTCAACACGCTGTATAAAAAAAAAACAAAAAACATTTTTTATTTTTGCGTTGCGTTCTATTCACACTATTCTTTTAGCCAGAATACATTCCGTTAAAAGTATTTGCCTTGGTTTTGAGTTTTAAGCGTCTAAAAATGCTAAAAAAGAGCAAATGCCGATGGTGGGATTTGACGATTTTCATGTGTGACGTTTTTGAACCACTCTCAATCTCAAAGTATTCAAAAGAGAGTTTCGATATTCTTTGAAAGAGAGTTTTGATATTTTTTTGTTGTGATATATATGCAAGTCAGTAAAACGACATTCCATGTACTATTTATTATTCGTCGATCCAATCTTTGTAAAAATACCCAAACATGCCTCCTCGAACAACTGTGACCTAAACTGCGAATTTTTTTGTTAATTGACTATGTTTAGTTTTGTTTTTAAAATAATACCACGTGTAGACCCTTTCATTGCCTTTCATATTATGTAAAGGTTGTGTCCTAATCACGTACGAGTACTGAAAACTAAATTATGAAACAGAAGAGGTTTTCACTTTTTGTTCAATTTCAGCACGCTGTATAAAAAAAACATTTTTAATATTCTTTCTTTAGTTTTTTGCTTTGCGTTTTTTTACACCCTTATTTTACCCAGAATACATTCCGTTAGAGGTATATGCACTGGTTTTGAGTTTTAAGCCTTTAAATATGCTGAAAAATTATTTTGTTCTGTTATGAACATGAATTTAGCATTAAAAATATAAAATTTCGCATTTAAAAATCTAGGTTTCTTTTTACTGTAATGTTTTACAATATTATACTTTGATATTTTTAACGTAGTATAGATTATGTAGCGCATAGGGTTTAGGCTTGAGGCCCCTCCAATCATTGCACCGGCAGAAATTGTCTGAAAACCCGCTCCCGGCAGTTGCGATTTTATAGTGTTTAGGCGTTTGGAATTGCAAACTTGTTATTATACGCCTAACGACATTCATGTTTTTATATGAGTATTTATTCAACGTCCCTTAGATTATTATAATAAAGAATAAAATATACAGCTATAACCCATAAACCCACCATCAACGTTTGCTTTTTTAGCACATTTAGAGGCTTAAAACTCGAAAACTAGTGCATATAACTCTAACAGAATGTATTCTGGCTAAGAAAAAAGTGTAAAAAACGCAACGCAAAAAATAATAATTAAAACGTGTTTTTTTTACATTTTTTTACAGCGTGCTTAAATTGAACACAAAGTGAAAACCTTCTCTGTTTTATAATTTATTTCTCAGTACTCGTACGTGATTAAGGCACAAACTTTACCTAATGTGGAAGGCAATGAAAGGTTCTACACGTAGTATTATATTAAAACAAAACTAAACATAGTCCACTAAAGAAAAAAATCCGCAGTTTAGGTCACAGTTGTTCGCGGAGGCATGTTTGGGGATTTTTACGAAGATTGGATCGACGAATAATAAATAGTAGATGGAATGTCGTTTTACTGAGTTGCATATATATCACAATAAAAAAATTTCGAAACTCTTTTTTGAATACTTTGACATTGAGAGTAATTAAAAAACGCCACACACGAAAATCGTCAAATCCCACCATCGGCATTTGCTCTTTTTTAGAATTTTTAGAGGCTTGAAACTCAAAACCAAGGCAAATACTATTAACGGAATGTATTCTGGCTCAAATAAGGGTGTGACGAGAACGCAACGCGACAAAAAGAAAACAAATTAAAAATGTTTTTTTTTTATACAGCATGCTGAATTTGAACGAAAAGTGAAAACCCTCTCTGTTTCATAATTTATATCTCAGTACTCGTACATGATAAAAACACAAACTTTGCTTAATTTGGAAGGCAATGAAGGGTTCTACACGTGGTATGATACTAAACATAGTCGACTCAAAATAAATCCGCAATTTAGGTCACAGTCGTTCGTGGAGGCATGTTTGGGGATTTTACAAAAACTGAAGCAAACGAATAATAAATAGCAGTTATAATGTCGGCTTACCTGCATGCCTATATATCACACTAAAAAATATAGACGTTCTTTTTTGAATACTTTGACATTGAGAGTAATTCAAAAAACGCCACACACGAAAATCGTCAAATTCCACCATCGGCATTTGCTCTTTTTAGCATTTTTAGAGGCTTAAAACTCAAAACATGTCTGGCTCAAATAATGGATGCTGACGAGAACGCAACGTGACAAAAAGAAAACAAATTAAAAATGTTTTTTATACAGCATGCTGAATTTGAACGAAAAGTGAAAACCCTCTCTGTTTCATAATTTATATCTCAGTACTCGTACATGATAAAAACACAAACTTTGCATAATTTGGAAGGCAATGAAAGGTTCTACACGTGGTATAGATACTAAACATAGTCGACTCAAAATAAATCCGCAATTTAGGTCACAGTCGTTCGTGGAGGCATGTTTGGGGATTTTTACAAAAACTGAAAAAAACGAATAATAAATAGCAGTTATAATGTCGGTTTACCTGCATGCCTATATATCACACTAAAAAATATAGACGTTCTTTTTGAATACTTTGACATTGAGAGTAATTAAAAAACGCCACACACGAAAATCGTCAAATTCCACCATCGGCATTTGCTCTTTTTTAGCATTTTTAGAGGCTTAAAACTCAAAACCAAGGCAAATACTATTAACGGAATGTATTCTGGCTCAAATAAGAGTGTGAAGAGAACGCAACGCGAAAAAAAAATTAAAAATGTTTTTTTTATATACAGCGTGCTGAATTTGAACGAAAAGTGAAAACCCTCTCTGTTTCATAATTTATATCTCAGTACTCGTACATGATAAAAACACAAACTTTGCTTAATTTGGAAGGCAATGAAGGGTTCTACACGTGGTAATATTTTAAAAGCGATACTAAACATAGTCGACTCAAAATAAATCCGCAATTTAGGTCACAGTCGTTCGTGGAGGCATGTTTGGGGATTTTTACAAACAAACTGAAGCAAACGAATAATAAATAGCAGTTATAATGTCGGCTTACCTGCATGCCTATATATCACACTAAAAAATATAGACGTTCTTTTTTGAATACTTTGAGATTGAGAGTGATTCAAAAACGCTACACACGACAATCGTCAAAACCTCGTAGTTCTTTCCCACTTCGTAGAGATTTATTTTCTCAGGAACTAATCATGTCAGGACATGAAAATAAAAAGGAGTGTTCTTTTAGGAACATGCTCCACAAAATATAAAAATTTGAAGCAAAATAAAAAAATACGACTGCCACTCGTTGCCTGAATCCAAATGAAACCGCCCATATATATATATGCTCAGAATTGTATAATGTGCTAGAATGATATGATTTATTTTATAAAGGATTGTTGTGAAATTTTGAGAGAAATAAAAGATTGCGAGTGCATACCTCACTGGTTGAGTCTAAATGAAACCGTGCGTGTGTTTCGCCGCTATCGCTCAACGTTGCTTCTGCTGTAGCTGGGCACTGTTAGATAACTGCGAACTAAGTACAACTCCCCAACGTTTATAGACCTGAAACATTACTTTGGAACGCACGTCCCTTCTCTGGTGCCGATTCAATTGTCCTAATCTCGGGTTAACTGAAACTTAGTACCGAGCGTTGTTTACCGTTTGACCTTACACGTAATTCAACAATATCAATACATACCTAGAATTTCTAATTCGCCATTGATCTTGTCGGCAGAACAATTAGCAAATGTATACATGTCTTTGAATAGCTTTTTTCTTAGCATAATACATTTTATAAATGCAACGTACAGCTAATAGTGACAGGGTTCAAAAAACTCGAAGAACGCCAGCTTGCCTACAGCCTTACACGCTTTCCGCTTATAGATGTGCTCATGTCTACTACATTCAATTGCTCTTTCGTGTGCTCATATCTCAATTAGGTTTTAATCACTTTTTATCTATTTTTGCGTGACTTTTCGATTCATAATAAGCCAATTTATTGGTGCACTGTCGTCTTCTGCAATAGAACTACAAGAAAAAAATTAACATGCCAGATGTTTTTGAAGATAATTCATGGCTGTGGACAAATCGCAGTGCAGCTGATTTGTATCACGAGTGACTTAAGCTTGCAATCCATAAATTCATAAACTTCATAATTACGAATGGTCACAGTGTTTGAGGGAAGTTAAAACACCACTTCTATAATTTTTCAGTTAGGAGCTAGCGGGTTTTTACAAGCGATTCCGGCTTTTCTGCAAGCGCTAATTTTGGCATTAGTGCTTCTGAGGGGATACAGAGTCTACTCATCGACAAGTGACCCTCTGCCGGAAGCAAAAGGTGCGCATACAAAGGCCCAGTACTACAGAAACCTTTTGTTTCCAGCAAACGTAGTGCGTACGGACCGAATGACTGACATAATAAATATTGGTCGATTACATGAAGCAAATATGATTTTTCAGCAGTGCTCTTTACCAAAATAAACAGTGAACTGATCGCCAAATTCTTCAATGCAAAGAAATAATGAAATCAAGTTTCATATTGTGTTACCGGATAGAGTGTACTAGTGCTCAAAATCTACCAATATCAACATGATGTTTTGAGAATATTTGTCCAGAAAGTCGTGCTTGTGTTCTTTTTTTCTTTCGAACAGCCTATACAATTAGAACAAAAGAGTAGAGGCTAAGGGCGACTGCTCGCAGTTCACCTGCGTTTGCATGCGCCGTCTGCAAAGATTTCTAAAGTCAGAGCGCTTCAAGCAGTAACTTCTACTATAGAGCACAGCGCCCGTCTTTCGTCCGCCGTCAACCAGCAAAACGCCACCCGTTCACCGGCGACTCGCTGTCTGAAGCGGCGAGCGAGCGAACTCTTAATCATTCCGACCCAGCTTCCTTTTTTCTCAAACATAACAAAGAAAACGGCCAACCTAACGCTAGTTTCGCAAACCGCGCTATCAAATATCGCCAAGCAGTGAGCCTTAGCTCGCACAAACTCCTTCTTTCTTACCCGTTACCCAATAACCAAACCGCAGCAAGCATCCGCGCGGCAAAATTTTTGCGAGGCGAGCGTCGATCTTACTTCCCGGGAGATGCCGCGAGAGGGCCCAAGGGCCAATACTCGCGCGACCACTCACTAATTATCTACGCCTTCAAGCGAAATCAGGCCTCACAGAGAACTCATCGTCTCGCAAAAGCCCCACGTGCAAATGGAAGCGCTTCATTTGAGCTCAGATCCCTGACAAACTGATGCCTTTTACTCTCCCCACCGCCCTCACGGTCCTTCCTCCCCTCACGCACTCATAGTATTCATTCACGCGCCTCACCGCCCTCCACGCACGTATGCCCTTCACGCACTACTAGCCTCACACTCCTCACGGTCCTCACGCCCCTCACGCCCATCACGCGCTCATACCGCTCACGCCTTCATGGTTCTCACAGCCCTCACGGCCCTCATGCCCCTCACGCACTCACCGCCCTAACGCCCCTCAAGCCCCTCACGCACTCAAACCCCTCCCTCACTCACCGTCCTCACACCACTGATGGCCCTCACGCACTCGTTGTCCTCACGCACTCACCGCCCTCATGCCCCTCACGCACTCATACTCCTCACGCACTCATCGCCCTCAGTTTATTAAAACAGTTTATTTCGAAAAACGATCAATTTCAAACCAGAACCAAGTCTTTTGTTGTCATCATCACCGGCACGAGGTATCACGAGAAAATATCGCGTCCCTGATTGGATGCAGCCGCTTTCAACGTCTTCGAAATTGCTCCGAGTTGCTCGCTTGTTTTGAGCCGGATCCGATCTCAACAATTCGTGTCGATCTAGGGAAAGCTAGGGAACAACCCACCAGCAACACCGAAATTGCTGAGAAAGTTGCTCCGTCTGAAGGAGGCCTCACGCACTCATGGCCCTCACACCCCTCACCGCCCTCACGGCCCTCATACCCCTCACGCCCCTCACGCACTCATGGCCCTCACACCCCTCACGCACTCACCGCCCTCACCGCCCTCACGGCCCTCATACCCCTCACGCCCCTCACGCCCCTCACGCACTCATTGCCCTCACACCCCTCACGCCCCTCACGCACTCACAGCCCTCACGGCCCTCATGGCCCTCACGGCCCTCACTCACCCTCACACTCATGAATTTTCCTGGTTTAGAAACTCACTCACCCTCACACTCATGGATTTTCCTGGTTCAGAAACTCACTCACCCTCACCTCACCAGTGAAGATGAGGGTGAGTGAGGGTGAGTGAGGGCCCTCATGAGTGAGGTTTGCCGAGGTATGCCCACCATAACAGTCCTCGACGCCCGTCACATCAAAGACACGGGCATCGTGCAAGTCCTCTTTTGGGGCCGCATGTACCCTTCTGAGTGCGGTACCATGCGGTTATTCTTCGCTGCTACCCCTACAAGCGGAAAACAGAAGCATGCATGGCCTGTTGGTCGGCTGGCCACAGGCAAGACGTCTGCCCCAAACCCTCCCTGAAACCCCACTGTACTATTTGTGGCACACTGGGCCCCACATTAAATCACCCCTGCCAGCCTCGCTGCATCCTCTGTGGACAAGGTCACCTGACAGGTGCAGCGGGATGCCCTAAACGCTTCCAGCCTCGCCGCACCCTACCGAAAATCCTACCCAACATACCCCCCACAACCCCGGGACCGGACCTGACCGCATCACCACGACCCTCACCACACCCGGACTCACCTACAGCCAAGCCGCTCAGGGCCAGGTACGAGCAGCTCTGCTCCCAACTCCCCCAATTCACCCACCCCCACCCCCGCCCTCCACATGGCAGGACGAAATGCGCCAAATGCGCCAAAAAATGCAGCAATTGCGTAACACTATCACCCTCCTTCGCGCAGACAATGAACGCCTACAAATGGAAAACCGTCTCCTTAAACAGCAACTCCAGACCTCCCACAACCCTCCAGCCCCGACACTCGACCAGCTAACCACCTGCCCCCCGAATAAGAAACGAGCACTGCCCCCAATACTGACCCTCACCCCACATCCTCAGGCAACGCAGAAATAGCCACCTTACGCGCCGAAATACAAAGGGCTTTCGATAACCACCGCCAACACACCTCTGCCCAAATCAATGCAATCCAGGAATCGGTACACTCCCTACATCAAGAAGTCCTACAATGGATGCACCTTGCCACCCCGACTACCACACCCCTACCTATAACCCCCGAAAATGACCCGGACCTCTAACCCACAATACATCTGGCAATGGAACTGCCGCGGTTTTTGAACTAAAAGAGCCAACCTCCAAGCACACATTGCATCCATACCACACCCCCCCTCCCCCCCCATCCTCATAGCACTACAGGAAACATACCACTCACCCAAGCTTAAAGACTATGCATCTCACTCCCCATTGGATTTCCCCCAGATAGCCACCCTTGTACATCGCAATATTGCCACCCAGCACCAAACTTTCGCCTTACCGATTCCACACATACTTACCACACTTCACCTTCCCAAATCCCCTGTCACACGCCTGCACGTTCGTAATATCTATGGCACCCCTAAATCCAAACACATATCCTTCAAATACATCTTTCAGCAGGCACTTGCTCTCACTAAACGCGACCCTCTCCTAATTGTAGGTGACTTCAACGCCCCTAACATAGAGTGGGGCTACTCCTATACCACTCGCAAAGGTCGCCTACTCTCTGAACTTACCCACTCCCTGCACCTCACCCTCCACACCGACCCTTCCTCCCCCACACGCATTGGCAACAGTGCCCAGTGTACCACTCCCGACCTCACCTTAAGCACCGGACGACTCACCCTTCACACCTCCACAACACCACACACACTTGGCAGCGATCACTACATCATCAGCACCTGTCTTACCCTCAAAGGCATCTCCACTACCCCCCACTTCCACCACCAACACACACAGATTGGGATATTTTCCGTACCGAATGCCCACTCCCACCCACCACCACCTGTGACTCCGACCTTGAACAATGGACGACCCAACTTCTCTCAGCTAAACAGATTGCAACCAAAACTATCGACCCTCCTCCCCCAGCAGAATATGTAGACACCCACCTCCGTAACCTCTGGGAGGCCTACACCAGCCTAGAACAGCGCTGGCGGAAACATAGACACCGACGCAACCTTTGCCTCAAACTACAAACCCTCCGCACTAAGATCGAAACGCACGCACTCACATTATCCAGGAACAACTGGAAGAACACTTGCGACGAAATGCGAGGCCAGCTCTCCACTAAGAAGGTTTGGCACATCCTCCGTGCCCTACTCGACCCGCGCACTATTAAGACCAAATCTCGCCACCAAACCACACAAATTATAGCAGACACTCAACTCTCACCCACCGCCCAATGCGACAGCCTCCGCTCCATATACATCCCACCAAATTCGACTTTTAGGCCTCACCCTCACACACAACAGATCACCCGCACCCACCCTCCAATACGTAAAGAAATATGTTACCCAAACCACGCACCTCATTAGAAGGATCGCCGCTAAACACCACGGCAACAAGGAACAGGACAGCCTCCGACTCGTCCACAGTTTTCTACTCAACCGTATCCTATACCACCTACCCTACCTTAACCTTACACCCACCCAACTCGACTCCCTTGATGGGCTCCTCAGGAAGACATATAGACATGCACTCCTACTCCCCCTCACGCCCCAACGCACCGCCTGCTCGACCTCGGCCACGGTGTAAGATACACTCTTTAGGTGAGGATACGGCGGGGCTGAACGCGCGGCGCGAGGAATCAGATAGTGTTCGTTCGACGGGCATCCGAAAGGCTGCATTATTCCGCGGCCACCGTGCCCGTAAAGCCCCTTCATGTTTCAAAAGTAGCGCAAGGTGCGTCGATGCACGAGGCACGTGCAACGTGCAGCCCTTGGGAAGATCATGGCGCACAGCGCAGCACTGAGCTAGATTTCAGACGCCATGAATTTCCCAGAAGTGGCGCGCGGCACGTTCCTCGAGCATTTCTGCAACAATGAATGGCGCCACTTTACGTAAAGCCCCTCTATCCCGGGAAAAGTGGCGCCATTCATTGTTGAGGAAATGCTCGAGACACGTGCAGCGCGCCACTTATGGGAAGAACATGGCGTTTGAAATCTAGCTCAGGGCTGCGCTGTGCCACCATAATCTTCCCAAGGGCTGCATGTTGCACGTGCCTCGTGCATCGACGCACCTTGCGCTACTTTTGAAACATGAAGGGGCTTTAGCGTTACGTGCCCGCGGCTGACAGTGTCGCCGGCGGCCAAACGGCGAAACTGTGAGAGCGAAAAAAATTATCTCGTTGCCATGACACCCCGGTACGCCGTGGTCTTTCTGCACGAGCGACAACCTCGCTGGAGCTCTGCGCGTGTGGAGCATGAGGCGGCACGAGCCGTCTTTGCCGTGCCTACGGGTCGAAAACCACAGTGAGAGAGAAAGAGAGAGTGAAAAGCGAACTTTATCTGCACTGCGCGAGGAGCGCGCTGTCCTCACCTGAAGAGTATTATCTTACACCGTGACCTCGGCATACACAACACAATACGCGAACACCTAGACGCCCACCACATGTCCCAACTCACCCGCCTCGCATCCTCGCCCACAGGGCACTACATTCTTAACACTATAAACATACTCCCCCCCCCCATCCCAATCCCCGCCCCCCTCCCCATTCCACCTCACATACGTAACAGCATCCGAGTCCACCCAATCCCTCGCCACATGCACCCAACTTTCCATAAAGCCCGGCGACTAGCACGAGCCAACATCCACACAAAACTATACCCACCATCACCATGCACACTATACACTGATGCCACACCCTACCCTCACAAACCTGCACACTGTGTAACTGTTCTGGGCCAAAATCCACCACCAAACGTCACGGCGGCCACCATCCTCACTACGAACACAACCACGGCGGAGTAAGCGGCCATTGCCCTTGCGCTCGCCCAGAGCCCCACCCCCAATTCGTCCTATCTGACTCTCAGCAGGCCATCCGTAACTTTATTCGCGGCAATATCTCCCCCATGGCCTTCCAATTCTCACCAACAACCCTCCATCCGACACCGTGACCCTGCTGTGGACACCAGCCCACACAGGCGTAGGCGCTAATGAGATGGTGCACGATCGTGCTATAGCGAACTCATCGACCGAGCCGCCATTTCAACTGCGCCTACACGCGATGCCCCTGCAGGCAAGCCTACCTCCCTCCTGCAATACAGGGATATTACCCTGCACTACCGCCTCCTCCTCCGCCAATACCCACCCCGCATCCCTACCTCTCCCCAGAGGCAGCACACATGGTGCGCCTCTTACAAACACACACTTTCCCCCACCGAACACAACTAACACACACTCACCCACACCTCTCTACCACCCCCGCCTGTCCTGCCTGCGGGGCACTGGACACTCACTACCATTCCCTTTGCGAATGCCCCGCAGACCCATAACCCCCTCTTCCCTCCCCTCACCTCTGGGAGCAGATGTTGCGCGACCCGGAGGAGTCAACCAAAGTCCTGACCACCTCCCGGGCACTGGCGGTCGCGGCGGCCCTCTGGGCCTCCACCACCCCCAATACCTGATTCCGGAAGACTAATAAAGTTTCCTCCTCCTCCTCCTTTCCTCCTAACACCCAGTGTGAGACCGACGGCGCCTACACATCGACGATGTTCCTTCTCACGGGCGCGGTTACGCCGTCGAGCAGCCGCCGCTTGCTCCGGCGTATGCTTCGGCCGCTCCATCCCTGTGCGCAAAGGCTTAGAGCGCCAAGGGAACGGCCGATCAAAGGCGAGAAAGAGCAAGTGGCGAGAAGCGCGATCACATGACCCCCAGCACAATCGCGTATGGTCGAAGGCGCTGCGCCTCAAGCGCTCAACCGCGGCTATTGTCAGCAAAACGGCGAAGATATCACTGCTGTACTCGCCCTCTCCCGGCGCCAAAGCCATCTGCGATGAGCGCGCGCATGCTCCGTTCGTTTCCGGCAACACGACACTCGCCCAGTAGAACAAGCCCAAGACAGCTGACGCTGTAAAAAAAAAAAAAGGTTTTATCACAAGTTATTTTATTTATGTAATGTGTGCATGATAATATCATTGATTCCTTATGTATGCATGTGTTTTCTTGCAGCGCCGTTGCGCAAATTCGAAAGTTAAGAAAATATTTTTTCATGATGTGACTATTTTCATCCCACACCTATATTACGTTTCACTAAAGTCAGAGTGCAGCCGACGCTACAGATAGGACCAATCAAGCAGTGCTAAAAACAAAACGTACTAATGGCGGTAGTTGACTTTTTTTGTGCACGAGGACAAGAATATGGTACTGGCCATATCTATAGATTTCACTAAAACGCTTGAAGACCAGGATTTGCTTCTTGAGAAGCTTAAAATATCGGAATGAGAGGACATACAGCACTTCTCATCGAGTAATGGTTAAATCACCGCTATCAATATGTTAATATTCATGGTCACATCTCGTATATAAAACCAATAAAATCTGGAGTACCCCAAGGAAGCGTATTGGGACCGTTTCTTTTTAATATTTATATTAACGACATTGTTAACATCGCGCCGCAAGTTAAATTTATCCTTTATGCTGACGACACCAGTATCTTCTTTCGGCCCAGTATTGAAATATTTCACCTATAGCAAATGACACTATAAAACGCCTAGAAACTTGGGCTTGTTCAAATAATCTGCTTATAAATAAGAACAAAACCAAAGCTGCTCTTTTTAGCCAAAAGAATAAAAACCCTCACCTTACAAATAATATTATTCGAAACACCTCCCCTATCGAAGTGGTCAGCACGTTTGAAACTTAGGGAGTTACATTTTCAAAGCACGTGTACTGGGCTGAACACGTTGATTGCGTTGTTTCTCAAACTCGCTTCTATCACTAGATTGCTACATAGACATAGCCTTATTTTTCCACCTTGTGTAAAATTGCTTTTATAAAACTTTCTTTTTGTCTCATTCGAATTATTGCCACTTAGTCTGAGGAACTACTTCAAAACTAACCTAGAAATAATATTTTTTATTACAGAAAAGGGTGCTAGGGATCGCGCGTAACATGCCCTATGATTTTCATCCTCATCAACTTTTTGAACAACTAGGGAAACTAAAAATATGTGATCACTATGGTATAATATGTAAACAGGAACATCACGAGACAAATAACTTTTTGTTATCATTAGCATCAATCAGAGTAAAAGTTCCAACATTATTCCACCCGTCACCCAGACTTCTGGGTAGTAGAAAACTCGCGTTCAGAGTATGGCCTCAAATGATTAAACGAACCTTGCCAACTTTTTTAAGCACACTTATCTATTCGGATATTCCCAGCTTTCAGCGATGGTGGTACCGCGGTGTGGGAATCGCGCTCCCTAGCTCCTGGATGATCGGCTTCACAACAAAGGTGCTTGCAAACACCTTCCTGACGTGAAAAAAAAAATAAATGAAGTAAGGCTGTAATATTGCTCGTATATAGCAAAACTAGAATTACTTACGGGTCGCAGACCCAGCCTCGTGCTGCTGTTCTACGACGATCATCCTGATGACAGCCATTTTCATAGGCGCCAGTGCGCCCCGACACGCGGGCTTGACGTCACGGAGCTGCGGCGGCGCTGCGATCGCGCCGGAGCCGGGGGTGTGGGCAAAAGCACGCACGTTTCGCATGGGCGTCATAGCATTTCAGCATGCCGCGAAGCTGTGTTGCCGTTAATTGCACCGAAATGTACAAAAAAGCAGCGGAGTGAGTTTCCACAATTTCCCGGCAGACTCTGAAAGGCATAGAAGATGGATAATATTCATGGATTGAAAAGAATGGTCGCCTCGCGCGAACGACCGTTTGTGCGGCAAGCACTTTCTTGAAGGCAAGTGCGGCGTCCATTTCAATCTCCGTCCCGAGGCTTGCTTATGTGCAGAGAAACTATTGTCTGATCGAGACCACCCGGATTTTGTTCCCACGGTGTTCGCGCACAAAGCATCGGCCAAGCGATCGTCGGAGGCTCGCTACGCCCGTGCTATCCAGCAGAAGGGGATCAGCGACAGCGTTACCGAAAAAAGTAACGAAATACGTTACTCATTACTTGCAAATAAAAGGTACGCGTTACTGAGCTACGTTACCCAAAAATAAAAGAAACGCGCTACCGCTACCGATAAAAAGTAACGCAGGTTACTTCTGCGTTACTTTTTAAAATTATGATTTAACACATTTTACGGTTTTGATGATACAGGTCATATATCAAGAAACATTATGTTCACGGACAAACTGAACATAATTACTTTATCTCTTTTTACGGTTTCACCTAAATACTTATGAGAAAATACGCAAAGAAAAACAAGGCTTGACGCTTAAAACACGGAAAAAATTGAAGTGTAATTTCTTTAAGACTTGGGAAGTAGTAACGAGTAACGTAACTACGTTACTTGAAATAGTAACGTAAGTACGTTACCCGTTACTGTGTCGAAAACATAACGAGTAGGGTTCACTCTTATTATGCCTCATCTCTCACTTGTTTCGTCCCGTCTCTCCCCTCTCCCCTTCAAGTTATCTCTTTGGTAGGAAAAAAAACAATATTCGTGCAATCGTGGTTATCCGGATTGCGTAAACTATATATCAGGATTGCGTCGGTGCAATATAACAAATATTCTGTGGACATCGGCCGGGTCAAAATGGTACCGGCTTTCTTTCAATATCATTTTCGAATCGGCCGAAAATGCCTAATACTGCGCAGCTATTGCCGATTAAGAAACGATATTCAGGGAAAAACACGGTTCGTGTACCATATATATCATGGTTGCGTCGCCGCAATGTACCAGATATTCTGTCGACATCGGCAGAATTAAAATGGTACCGGCACAATTTTCCCGATACAACTGAAAAATCGGCAATGCTTGCACGACTTTCCCGATCCGAGGCGAATATCGCCCAATATTGTGTGCTGCCTGGGACGTTACTGAAAAAAGTAACGCGTTACCAGCAACGCCGTTACTTGAAACGTGTTACCGCCAAGACTGCAAAACGGACAAAGCGTTACTGCTTGTCATGCCTTGTGGTCATGAGGGTAGGAAAAATACCATATCCAATTGACTTGAAGACGCTGTGTGTATTTAATCAATTAATGAATACACACAGTTCCGCATACCCACAGTCTGCTGATCCCGCCGGCTGTGCGGAAACCGATTCGAAGTAATCGTAGGCCTCGAGAGACTTGTACGCCTGCACCGTGTCGGCCGTGAACTGGCTTGGCGAAAAAACTAAATAAACGACGACGTGAGCCGTCGACTTCGGTGGCAGCAACTTTACGTCGAAAGTCCAGCAGGCCTTGTTTACGGCGTACGGATCCAGGCAACGCCGTCCACGCACAGTTTGTTTCGATACCGCTGCCGTTCAGGCTCGGGCAGCGAGCTCAAATAGTCGGGCATAGCATATGACACACGTTGTCAGGAAATACGACGCACAAATAAAGATACAAGCGTCCCAACAACGTCAACAACGAGCGCACGCCATAGAACGCAATGGCGAAAACACGGAGAGCCGGGCTGCTTTTGCCCACATAGCTACCGCGCATGCGCGGCCTTCCGGCCGTGTTGGTAAACAGAGTCGCTTCGCGTGTCGGTCTATATGTCGTGAAAGTTGCGAATAAACTATGTAGCACTCGCGAACTTCGGAATTTAAAATCAACAGTCATAACGTTGTTTTTTGTTCTGTACATGTATCACTGTTTTACTTAATTACTGCTCTTTAACTTGTATCACCGCTCTTGAAAATTTGCACGTATATTGTGTTGTTATAAGTATTATATAATTTCTTGTATGTGTAATCTTTGCAACTGCGGCGTGTCTGTAAGGTTGCTGAGGACCCGTTAAGCTGCTTGAACAGATTTTTCCTCAGCTCCCAGCGTACTTATATGATAAATAAAGTTTATTAATATCAATATATTATCACCGGCTAGTTATACCAAGCGCAGATTGTGCGTCGCGACCTAGCGCTTTTAGTCTATACGCCTATGTATTTGTGTAGCGACTTCCAGGAACAATGCCCTGAATTATGCGAATGGGAGCCCCAGAGCCGAGTGAGCGATAATAGAAATTTAATTAACTTTTGGGCTTCTTTAGTCGCTTCACGAAATAAATAACGAAAAGCTCGAGTGCCTTAAAATATACAACGTGTTTCACGAAAAGTGGAGAAATTCGATGTTGCGAAAACTACGAATCGCAAAACAAACAAACAAAAAAACAAAACAAAAAACCGGCTTGTGTCGTTTCGGTTCTGGGCAAGGGGCCCTTTTAGGGAAATTATTGAAGTCCGGGATATTTAGACTGTTAAATATTTTTGCGTAATTAACTTTTTTAATATTGTGTTTAAGGGCTTGGTTTCAATTAAAAAATAGCTCAGCATCATCGAAAAACACTAAATCAACAAATTGCAGAAAGATAGAAGGCAGGCGCAGCATTTTACGGCTTTCTGAGAAACCGCACAAATTCGACGGGTTTTTAAGTTTCGGTTTGCAATCGGAGCGCATCTCGGCCCCGACGGCACCGCACCCCGTGGAGAAATAGTGCAACCGACCAACAAATACTATTGGCTGGTTAAACATTTCGATTTTATAATCTCCAGTTGAAATGTATTAAAAACGAACAACCTTCAAGTTGCTCATTTACGCTCGGCTCTCCTGGTAATAAAGTCTTAACAACTTCTTGGCATTTTCCGGCAAAATTACCTCGTCTGAGACGCAGAAGTTGATCTGTCGAACAATGTGACTCGCAAATTCGAACGGTGATTGGAGAAAGACGCCGGTGTCTGCATGCATGGGCTTGACCCGCGACAGTTGTGCGATAACGAGACTTTTAAATTTTAGTTGAGGTAAGTTTTTTACTTTGATATTTTCACGAAACAAATGCACTACCTAGCCACACTTTTGTGGTATAACAGTGTTGAAGCATGTAAAAGTGATCTTTTATTTTATAATTATTTAAACTGGTTAAGACCTATATCTGGCCCCTCTGTATAATGACAACGTCACAGTTTTGCAGCAATAATAGGCAATAAAATTTGACTATTCAATATTTATAGAACATTTCTCAAATTACTCGTTTATTTTATAAATATATAATATATGGTAATTAAAGCTTCGTGATTAATCAAACGGCACAAAGACCTCTCAAGAATACAAAGGTATTACAATCGGGCCCTAATAAAATGCGAACGACGGAGCACGTGGCTTTCTATTTATACTGTGCCCCTTGGAACTAATGGAAATGCGCAGTGGGCTTTCCTGCGTATATTTATGAGTTCCCATTGTCCTCCAGTTCGCGTATCAAACGGCACGCGCCCGCCGTTCGTATTTAATTGGAGTCCGGTATATCCAACCGTTTTCACTTTGGTCCGTTTTTTGTTTTGTTGAATGCTGCGAGTTTACATTTATTTCTCTATTTTGAAGACAGAAGGCCAAAACTCTAATTACATCATTACACGTGCCTCGTCGTCACTACTAAGTTTTGTAATCTATTGGCCTGTGTTACATTTGGGGTGACTGCACAGTTAGGGGTTGTCTCGCGTACAAAGCTGCAAGGTTAGCACATGATATGGACCCTACCTTTACCCCTTCTATCCGACACTTTTGGGCAGCGTACGGTCGTGTGAGTCGTAAAGTTGTGACACTGTATAATTTGTGACGTAATAGTTTATTTACAAACACGAAGAGCTCAACGTCGATGTACTGGAGAGTACAAAAGGAACATGAGTCAGGAGGAAAGAGAAAATCAGAATATAAAAAAAACTAGAAGTCGTATACCTCGTGTACGAGGCTCTCAAAACTTTGAATAGACGATTTGCGAAAGTTAAGTAGGGTTTTCTACAGGTTGTACTCAAAAGCTTTTCCGGCGTAAAAAAAAAAAAATATATAAATATGCCAATGAACGGAGTGCGATGCAACTTTTCACAAAGATGTCTACAGGTAGTTTATTTATCATACTCATATTTTTTTAGTGTTGTTTTTTCGGAAACAAAAATACAAGAAAACCCAAATTTGGAATTTTCTTTGTAACAAGAAAGTAGCAGAACCAATCAGACGGTTCGCTGCTGTTTTCCCCACGCGTAAGAAAATATTTTTTGCTTCTTTTCTTTCCTTTTTGACAGAAACTTAGACCCACGATCTTTGAGTATGATAAATGCCTAAAGAGGTCTTTGCAAGCGTGTAAATTGCACTCAGTTAATTGGCTTATTTATAGGAATTTTTTTTACGCTGAAGAGCACTCGGTAACTTTGCACACATGGCTTTCATTGACGTCACGTCAGCGGGCAATGTGGTGGCCTTGCTTCTGAGCGCGTACCCTTCAATGCCTATGGCGTATACTTTCCTCGCCGTCCAATTTGGTTTTGTCCGCAAAAATCAGCACGAATGGCCACCAATGATGGCGCGATGACGTCACGTGCAAGCCATGTATTGGCGAGGTGCGCTACCAAGAGCGTCACTGTAGTCGGCTTTCTACGATTGTCCAAACACTCCTTACTGATATGTATCGGCTGGTGTTCAGCCGAGCTGAACACCGGGCTTTCCAGAACACGGGGCTGGGGCACGGGAAAGGTGCACGGGTTCAGGATTCGAGGCGCCATTAAAAACGACATCCGGACGCTACCCAGTTTGAGCTTGAGTCCTTGCCCGAGATACATAATACTTATGACGACTTAAAAAGATTAATTTTGTTTTCATCTTCAGAATTATGGGTAATCTCAGACTGTGAACGTTGACGGTGATTCCAAGTTTTTACTGTGCTTTTTACGCACGCCATCGAACTTGTCACTTGCAAATGATATTAGGGACTTTCAGCGAACCGTTACCGTACTTCCGTTACCGTACTACCGGTACCATACTACCGTTACCATGGGTCCGACTGCGCATGTGCGACAGCGTACAGTTCAAATCCTGCAAAATTTGATTTTAGCATACCGGGGACTCGTACCGTGATACCGGAGCTCGGCTGGAGCCTACCCTGATAGCAAAAGTTGACGGGAATAAATAAGTTATAACAATGGTTGCGCAATCAAGTAGAATAATGATAAACCTTAATGCCTCGTTCACACTTGTGAACCGGCGGCCGGATCCGCGGGAATTCTGACGTCCGGCGACGAAAGCAGGCAGATTTTCCGGCGGAAAGCAAGATCGCTCTAAGACCAATTTTCAACGCCGGAAAAAAGTTTTGCTCGCCGCAAGCCAATCAGAACGCACGGGGGAAGTGACGCTTGCTGACGTCAGATCCTGTCCGAGCAGGACGGGATTGCAAATGGCGTCCACTATGTCTGTGCCGTCCGTGCCTGTAGCTATACCAGTGTCAGCGGAGCTACTAATAGAAGCGGTGAAAAACCACGTCGTACTTTATGACAAGACGCATGCTCAAATACAAGGACAATGATTATAAGGACGAGCTATGGAAGCTAATTGGAACCGGATTGGGAACAAGCGGTACGTACTGCGGTGCACACTGCGCACACGTTATTTATTTACTGCATTCTCGTGTTGCGAAGAGGATGTCGCGGGTTCGCTCAGCACTGCGGCTGTTACCTATTTTACATCGTAGCCGTAAAGTGTCTGCGCTGTAGAGAAAGATTGCGGGAGCATATTTGGGTAGCGCGGAGTCTCCATGTATTCTCCCATAGGGCGGGCCGCCTCCTGGGACCCTGAGTACCATGTGACTCGCGCCGAGCTGCTCTGTCGGCCATGTTGTCGGCGAAACACGCGGATCAAAGGATTGCGCTACTCTGCTCCGTAGAAGCTATATAGTGCTCTAGCGGCAACAAATGTGAACGGCCCAATCTTTTTTCGGCGAGCGAATCCAGTCGGCGGCGAGTGCGTATTTCGCAAGTGTGAACTAGCCATAAGATCGGCATTAATCGGTTCCTGATAATTAGGAACAGCGTTTCTTGGCAATGCAGTCAAAGCTATGGGCGTACTTGAGCTCGCGCACCCTGGGCATCGATCAAATCGATGCGCGAGCCCTCTTTATTTCTTCTGATATGCTATGAAAAGCTGCCCTCGAGTGCGAGTGAGGAGCACCGGTATCGTGCTCGCCGCTGAAATGAAATGAAATATGTGATCAGCTTGGCTTTCTGCACAAGTGTAATGTCCTAGTTACACGGGCAGCCTTAACCTCAGTTAAGCTCCCCGTAGTTTGCTTCCACTAACCGCGGTTAAACCCAACTATACCCAACACCAGTATCTTGATCCCTGTTGTCAAAATAAAGACAAGTGTTGTCTTATGTCATCACTCTAAGTATTGAAACAAATTAAATATTAAAGCATTTTGTCTTGTTTACAGGCGTTTAATAACTGTTCTGATAACGCGCCTTATAGGGGGTGTTCAATGGACGCCATATTTGAGGGCATTGTTTAGAGCGCATGCTCAGAACGAGCTCCCATTAATAGGCTGTTAAGACCGGAAACCTTGATGGTGCAGAATGCAAGTTCCAAAAGGACTATGGAAGCTCGCCCTCAGCACGCGCTCTGCATTCGCACACACAGCTATTGCCGCCAATGAATAATACTCCCTCCAGCGTGAGCTTTCTCGTCTTGAAAGCCCAAGAGTGCTCACGCAGCTACACGCAGCCAAAGCGCGGCGGAAGACAACGAGCGCGTCAGGAAGTCACAGAACCACCGAAGAAACCGCAGTGCCATCCGAAGTATTTTTTTTATATGTGCGATAAAAGTGCGAAGAAAAGGAAAACCGACGGAAAAACCAACGCCGTCCTGCGGCGTGCATGGGATCGTTATAAAAGCAGCTTTCACCACTAAACATGGCTCCTCCAGCAACGTTTGCTGCTACGAGTGTTTCTAGATGGCTCCTCCAGCATTCTGAAACAGTGTGTCGTCAACGTTTGCAGTGGCGGAGCGTGGACGCCGGCATGTTGAACACAGGGCCACGTGATATCACGGTAAGGCGACCACAGTAACGCGTTTCAGGCACGTGACGCCGGTACGAATCGCGCATGCGCAGTCGGACCCACGGTAATGGTACTACGGTAACGGTAGTGCGGTCACGGTTTGCTAAGAGTCCCTAATAAGTAGAAGGATCAGAACTCGTGACGGCACGGCGAGGCGAATCCTGGTAGTGATGCCACATAGGGGGTACATAAGAGGGCGTCACCGAAACATCTCGGGGCTTTGTGGTCATCTCCAGATGTTAGCCGATGCCCAAGCACATATGTGCAGTTAAGTTTTGTTGTTTGTTCTTAGTCCAGCTATACTTGCTTTATATTTCTTTGAGAACCGCAGGATTTGCAGTCATACAAGAGCACACACACAAAAAAAAGCCCATAGGTGTCTGCTTGCCAATCATATGAGAGTATTTCTACGTAAGCGTTGCATAGAGACTACGTCGATGATGTGTCGTTTCAACAGTTCTTGACAGTCGTCGTGGCACAGAAAATATAAATTTTGGAGCAAATTTGTTTAGGAGCAATTTGTAGGTGTCTAGTAATAATGCGGATCTGGTCATAATGATGATGTTATATCTCATCGCCGATTTGGCGTGCCGTGAAGTTGGCAGCTGTTCTTGTAAATGGAATAAGGGCAGCGACATGTCCCTCGTGAGTGACCCCTGCTGCTTTGTCTGCACAAACAATCCCGGCAATGACAAGTGTCACGATTTAGAACTACCCGATGTCCAAAATCCTGTGCATAAGTTTTTTTTTTAATAAATAAATATTTTATTGTCTTTTTTTTCAACACAGTACATAAACCGTCCCGGAAAACCATGGGTATGCTTGTTGGATATCGGCACTTGGTTTACCCATGAGGTCTTGTTTTGCCCGTTTGTTTTTTCATACCTGAGATAATGTGCGCAGTTCGGGGAGAGGCATGGACACTGGCGTAAGACCTTTCAATCGTGTGTTTGTATAGATGGCGGGAAGTTTAGTCAGCCCCAGTGAACGCGTCTGGTGTCTCCGTCGTATAAGTGATGCATTTAGTCAGTTCAGCGTCGCTGCTATCCCGAGTACTTCAACGTGCATCACGCAGAAGTGATGCACGACTACGCGGTTCCACATTCTTCGAGCTGTGGTGCATTAACTTAGCACACTGGGCCACTGAAGCCCCGAAAACGTCGAAACTGTGTCCATTTATTTCTAGGGGAAGTATCTGGGAAAGGCTAAATGAAATGAACTTCACAACGTAACGATTGAAGTAATCGATTGCTTTATGACAAAAGTAATTTGTAAATGTAATCAATTAGATATTAGATTCCAATTTAAATCTGCATGACGAGGCCCTGACCGTATTTTTGATTAGGATTCCTCCGGTGTTTCACTATCAGCCACCGTTCAAGCGCGCCCTTCGTTTATCAATATACCCTTTTTAAAGTGTGCGCCATCTTGTGCAGCTGTATCAATTATCCGAGTCTGCCCTTTGTTTGGGCAGGGCTCTGAGCATGTATGGGTCATGAGGGTTTCGTCGGTACTCGGCGAAAATTCGTATCCAATCACACACTTGGTGCGGAAAGAAACTGCGATTGCCAGTCTTGCTTGATGGGGTTTTGAAAGGGGTTTTATTGCGCACATTGCAACAAATATAACCCCGATTTTTGACATAACAACTTTATTTGCTGTCCGGTCATTAAAACTATTATTTGTTTTGTTGTAAACTTGTTTTCTGTAGTATAGAACTAAAACTCTTCACTCGGGCGTCAGCTAGTCAACTGTATATGCCTTGGCACATGTACGATTGCATTATGTTCGAAGAAGAGCCATCGGCTTAGACATCTTAGTAATAATAGCAAGAATGAAAGAAAGGAAAGGAAAGGATATCGGGTATGCTTTCCGCGACTTCTATGCGTCATCAGACGAAAACTGCGAAGATACATAGTGGAACCTAAGATTGGGCACACATGCAGCGTCTAAGAGCCGACTCAAACATGGCCTGGACGCTATTTGCATCAGCAGTATTCGGTTTATCCTAGCGATACTGTTCTGTTACAAACCGGCAGAAACAAAACTCAAGTGCAGTCATACCATTGCTACAGAAACGTCTAGAGACCCGCTTCACGTTTCGTGCGTTTACAGAAGAAAAGGAAGTCAATCGTATAGCTTTGGTAAACTTCTGAGCCTGTCTTCACAGGCTCGCGCAATATTTGTGTTATGCTTCCACCATGCACTTACGAAACGCAAATTTTCATCACCGTGTGACTTCCCAGATGTGCTAAAAGGCTGGAATCAGTATGTAGGTGCAGTTTCAAATGCATGGGTTCCAAATAGTTTTGTGGTTCGTCTTATAAAACCGTGAACCGACTTATTCCTGATATCCAGAGTTCTAAAGGAAACTAGACCTACGCTTGACGTCAACTATATTGTGCTACGCTGTCAAGGCTAGAGCCACTATATGAGATATGCTTAGAGTATATGTGCACTCCGTACCCCGACCTGCTAGTGGGCGCCGCCATCTTGGTGCTTAGTGCAGAGCAGAAGTAACTGTCGGTCGTCACAATTAAGACATGTTACTTTCTTAGCTTTAGATGCGGTGTTAGGAAGCTCCGGTGATATCGTTTTGCTTTGTCGCGAACTGTTTTAACATGTCTGGAGGACGGGAAATCGTTTTCTGCGATTTCAGATAAAGCTTAAAAAAGCGGTGGAACGATTTTTTGGATTTTGCGCAAATACCGTTTAGAACAAATTCCTGACGTTAATGACCTGTGAAACACCCGTTCGTTTTTCACGTTTTCACCACACTCAAATCAAGTAGCAGAAACAATTAAAGAAAAACGAGCAGCGTTCACCCCTCAACTCGCAGCCAGAACAAGCGGCCACGTGATCTGGAGCCTAAGATTATATGACGGACTAGTTGGTTATACATTCACAATTAAAGGGAGCGCTAAAGACGAGGGGGCAAGTAGGGGACACAGGCATGGACAAGCGCTGTCCGTGTCTGTGTCTTCTACTTGACCCCGTCTTTAGCACTACCTTTAATTGTGTAATGATCTGGAGCCGATTATATGCCGCCAATGTTGATCATAGCCACGCGCTGGGGTTGGCAAGGCACAGGACACGCTCTGAGTTCTAGACATTGTTATGGTTCGGCTGTTGTCGTCATTGCAGCGATTGGACACGGGCCACTACCCGAATGCTTCTCGAGCTATCGATTATAACGAGTCCAAATCGAGTGCCCACGCAATGCTCGGGTCCAATCTACGAAACGCATTCAAATATTGTCACTGGGCGGTACTGCGATCCCCCAGTTACGTCATCAAGTTTCGCGAAAGAGAGGTTGTATGAAAACGCTCGCTTTTGTCCTTGAAATTACACCTCAACAAATGAGTTTCTTGGCCAGTGGCGTTGCGTGCGAGTATTCTTGAGTCCCACTAATGCCAGTAAGCTCGTGTAAAAGCAGAAAAAAAAAGAAAACATTTTAATTAAATATCGTTGCACCACCTTTTTAAGATAACCGCAGCCACCTGAGTTTAAGCACGAAAATGGCTGGAGTGTCGTTACTTTAAAGCGTAGCTTATCTGTTAACTCTAGTCAATGATAAGCATAGCTCTCAGAGTGCTGGCGTCTCCTTCACACAAGAGCGCGTGCGAATGAGACGCAAGAGGGTGATTTCAGATAAGATCGACCGTAGGGTGGCTGGTCGACATTTTTAAATCAGCTCATGTTTTTATATACCATTGTCTAGTGTCCGGTAAAAACGAATCCACACTTAGTTTTGACCAGGAAAAATATTTGGGGACAGGAAAAATCGTAAGGCTTGAAGAGGTGGACAGTTGCATTAACGCGCACTGATGGAGGGGGCACGTTTGAAAGTGAATAATTAAAAGGATAAAGTTAGAAGAATTCTAATACTTTTTTAAAACAAAATATAGGGACAAGTTGTTTGTAATATAAAGTAATAATATTTATTCAAATTTTATTTATTTGTCTAAAAATGGCCAAACTTGCCTGCTCGAACGACAAATTGCAAAGTTTGGCGGCCTGTATCTCGTGAAATAATTTAATAAATATTATATAATTTGTAGGTAGTATTGTACTTATATATGGATATTGTTTAAAAAATAAATAAGGTATCTGGCTGATACGATAGTCAGGATATATTTAGGCAAACATAAAAAAAAATCACACAACGAAAAATTTTGATGCAAATATAAAAAAAGAACACCTTCGATTTTTCTTAAATTTGGGTACCCTGTCATACTCTAATTCGGCATTCATTTCAATTAAAACATGTTGCATTATTTTATTGAGAAAGAAGAAACAACTCACCACAGTAGGGTCCTTTTTCAAAGCCTACACTTAGCAGTGCCCTATACGAGAAGTGACTCTGAGTTCTAGTTTCAATAAAATAACACACATCTTTCACATATTTTTATTCAGATGAAGTCACTGACAACTAAAGCAATCGGTCACACATTAAAAGTGAGGAGAAACTATATAAAGCCTTTTACATACAGCGTAGAAGGAGGTATATTAGAGACTAGTGATTCGAGAAACGATGATGCAGTCTGAAGTTTTACTTTCCGGTATAATTTATATTTAAAATAAAAGAAACAACTTTACTCTAACACACAAAAATAAAGATAGAACACTAAAATTGCTTAGGTTAGTTATGTGTTTCCGGGGACAAACCATTTCAGGTGAGCGGTGCCACCGCGCCGGACTGTAAGAGCTTCATACCCTAGGTGTACGAATGGATCGTGGCAAGCCGAGATATTTTATCCTGCGCGAGGATAACGTTTCGTCTTTTTCATATAGTGATCAGATAAAGATTATAAGCTATCAGCAAGTAAAATAGTAGGTTAAATACCCCGCGAAGAAAACTGATACATGAGATAACCCTGCATTCAAAATGAGCAGTCATTGGGGCATCAAATTCGGCACTTTACACTAAGGCTTTCTTCGATGTACCCATTTATTAAAGTTTCTTCTAACCAGATCCGACTGTCCGTGCTACGTATATGTCACAGGTTTCTTCTGTTGATCACTTGCACAGCCGCCACACGTGCCAAGACTGAATGCCTTTCAAGGCGCGCACCGTCAGCCACTCTTCTTTTTTTTTTTTGTTGACGATACCGAACAAGCTCATATTCGTCCAGATACGCAAGATGCACCAAGTTTCTCAAATAGAACGCTCACCATTGTCCTGGCCGTCTGAATTGGGTTTATTGAACGTTCTCTCAGGTTGTTCAGGGTGGCCTGGTGCTTCACGAGTCCGCCAACTCCTTCGCAAGCATTCTCCCCATGTCAAGATGCGGAAAATAACTAATGGGCTTGTGGCCAATCATTCTATGCAAACTGGTAAAGCTGGTAGCGATTCTTAACTGGCGGCCCCGTCACTTACGTACGTCACGTGCGAGTATACCGCAACGTTGTCTTCAACCCACTCTTTCACTTTTTCTAGAGCCAAGCACGTGAGAGCGACGTCGTCACACAGGTCCCCACTGATGATAGCAAAGCTGTTTGTAGATTTTCTTGTCGTCACAACACATGTAAATACCGCAATTTTGTTTTTCTTCAGGGAATGCTTTAACTTTGTCAGGAAGCACGATGGTCCAGTTTTCAGCAAAGTCAAAATGAAAGGCAATGCTCCCGCGTTGCATGCCGCTGCTTTTCATCGTAGATCGATTTATCTTGCGTTTGTCGGATATGGATGTGAAATATCCAACTTTCAACCGTTGCTTCAACGACTTTTAAGACAACCTCAGAATCCAGTGTTTTTTTGTTTTTGGGTTTTTTTTTCTTAAGGTCGCCGGACTCTTATGTTGTAAACACAATCTCTTCATCCTTTGGGATATGAAGTTCCTCGTGTGTAGGAGACTGGCCTTTTGGGCAGTGATCACAGTCTTCTTAAAGACACAGACAGACTTGTTAGTGGGTTGCACTGAAATGCTGAGCTCAGTTCACCAGTGCTGAATGTTGAGCCTGTAACGTTCTCTATAGCGGCAATACAAAGGTAATATTTGGCGCAGCGCACACAAACGCACACTTCCTGGTGTGGTATACATTTGACCCATTTAGGGCGCAAGGAATAAAGTTTAGTTAGCCCAACGCCGGAATCAGGATGCTTGTCTTTGTATACACGAAAGGCCTCCCGGATTGAGCGTGTCAGGAAGCGTTTTGTCACGAACGTTTTCTCCCCGTTGAGCATGACAGAGATCACGTCCTTCTGGTTGGGACCTTGGCGCGAACATTCTAGCTCGTCTTTCGTGAAGTACTCTGGGGCAGCAGACAGGTTCTCAGGGCTCACCTTGCACCTCGTGTAAGGATCCGGCTCATACCACGCGCCATGCTTTTCCTTACCTAAAACGTAAACACTGTCATGTTAACCTTTCCTAGGTTAGCACGGCGAAAGTGTTTACGCTCTATTGTATTTAATAATAATAATAATAATAAATCTTTATTTTACGTGCCCACAAACAACTTTACAGTCTATGATGTGGTGCACACAAAGAAAATTAAAACACAGCACTATATCAAACATTAAAATACATGTCACAATGAAAATATAAACATATAACAGAAACTGAAAGACTATACAGAACCCGCCTTACAATAGGTAATTCAAGGACATCCACTTTCGCGCATAAAACATAAACTGGTGTGAACAAAGAAAAATGTCAAGATGGGTCTTATTAAATGCTGATTGGATTCTCGATAAAGGAGACACAGATGACATACAAGATGGGTAAAAGGTTAGCACATTCCTACTGACCCTTGACGGAACATGAAAGTCTATGACACGCAACAGATCAATTGAATTCACTTCTCCGTGTACAACTTTGTGAAGAAATATAAAATCTCTGTATTGCCTCCGCACAGCAAGCTTGTGCAACGCAAATCGAACAAGTAACGTTTCATAATGGTAAAAATATTTCCTTCCACTATAACGGTCATACACAATTCTAATCATTCGTTTTTGTATATTTTCTATTGAAAGAGCCTGAGATAACGTTAATGAATTCCAAATGATTGAGCCAAATTCTAATCTTGACCTCACTAATGTCTTAAACAAGTGCAGTAAACAACGGGGCGTAGAAAACTGGCGACACAACCGCGAAATCATTCCCAACACTCTCAGTGCTGCATTAACGGTTATAGATACGTGATTATTAAAGGATAGTGAACTATCGATGAATACACCAAGATCCTTGATAAAAGGAACCCGAGGAATCGGGGCCCCTCCCAAATTATATAAAAAATAAAGTATGTCACGCTTTCTGGATAACACAATTGATTTAGTTTTCTTGGGGTTAAGTGACAAGCGGTTTTTGGCACACCATTCAGAAACACGTTCTATGTCAGCCTGGAGACGGGAGCAATCAGATAATGACCTCACACTTATAAAAAGCTTAACATCATCGGCAAACAAAAGAATTTTTGCATCTGTAATACAGGAAGCAAGATCATTTATGAACAAAAGGAATAAAAGTGGTCCCAGGATGGATCCCTGGGGTACACCAGAACTTGAAATAAACTCGTCAGAGTAGCTATCAGAAATGCGAACAGAGTTTCGACGACCAATGAGATACGTGGAAAACCACGCGCAAAGATGCGGGCTGAAACCATGCAAGGCAAGCTTCTGTAGCAGTAAATTATGACATACACAATCGAACGCTTTCGACATGTTAGGTGGGGCTCGAGTATTTGGGGGTTCTGCTCTCTGTCGGTGCGCCTCTTTGTGCCTGATATTATCGCCCGCGAAGCCAGCGAGTGGGATGGCGACAGGCACGACTGCTCAGTAAACAGGCATCGGCGGCCTTATTTTGCTGGTTGAAGCGAGCCCCCTCATCCTTGACAGCGAGCGGGGAAATGCGGATAAAGATTGTATCGGCCGTTTTTCCAGAACTAGCGACGGGTGTCGCCTGCCACTTCAGTCAACTATTACGCCATAATTGTGATCTTCGCTAGGAAATGATTGTTGCTAGCCACAGAACACTATCACGCAGAAAGGGAATGCTTGAATATGTTTTTATTCTAGATATAATTAAGGGATATATAAAAGAGAGAGAGAGAGAGAGAGAGAGTGATTGAGATAGAGGGTAAGAGAGAGGATCATATAGTGCCGTAGGAAAAAACAAAGTTCCCAGTGGCCGATGGCTGCAGTATCTTTTCTCGGATTACTAGTTCGTAATATGATAGCTCTTTGTACACAGTAGTGTCTCCTCAATTTTAGTGTGTGAACGATTTCTATAGTTATCAATGGCCTCATCTGAATAAAAATATATAAAATATGTGTGTTAGTTTCATGAAACTGGAACTAGGCTTTGAAAAAGGATCCTACTTTGGGGACTTGTTTCTTCTTTCTCAATAACATAATGCAACATGTCTTTAATTGAAATGAATGCAGAAATAGAGTATAACAGGGTACCCAAATAAACAAAAAATTGAAGGTGGTGTTTGTTTTTTATTCGCATCGAAATTTTTGTTGTTTGCTTTTTTTCCCCATGTTTGCCTCAATATGTCCTGACTATCGTATCACTCAGATACCTTATTTATTTTTATAAATAATAGCCATGTATAAGTAGAATACTATCTGCAAATTATATAATAAGGATTAAATTATTTCATGAGATACAGGCCTCCAAATTTTGCAATTTGTCGTTCGAGCAGGCAAGCTTGGCAATTTTTAGAAACATACATAAAATTTAAATAAATATTATTACTTTATATTACAAGCAAACTGTACCCATAGTTTGTTCTTGAAAAAGTATTAGAATTCTTTTGACTTTATTCTTTTAGTTATTCACTTTCATACGTGCCCCTCCATCAATGCGCGTTAATGCAACTGTCCACCTCTTCATGCCTTACGATTTTTCCTGTCCCCAAATTTGTTTTCTGGTCAAAACTAAATTTGGATTCGTTTATACCAGACACTAGACAATAGCATATAAAACATCAGTTGATTTAAAAATGTCGACCAGCCACCCTTTGGTCGATCTTATGTGAAATCACCCAAGAGCAAGACGTGTGTTTTCGCAGCAGTGCGGTACTGTGGTGGAATTCTGGAAGCTACGCTCGCCTTGTCAACGTATCACAAAATAATGGACGCCGAGTATAGGAGGAGCGTATACCATGCAGACCAGGAAACTACCGGCTTCAAAGCGACGATAAGTTACGAGAAGCAGCACTTTAGAAACGTTCGAGAATGTCTCTTAGAAGCGATCGTCGACGGCCTCTCAAAAGTCAAAACGTTGTACACCCTAGTCTTTACTGTAGCGCAGATTTATTTTCTGATGCAAATGACATTCATGAAAATGCAAATGTCGTTCTGTCGGAAGACGGTCTACGTACTAAAGCGTGAACGCGCCTAAGTAGGGCTGGAACAGTACGTGTGCCTTCTCTTCTCTTTGACGTTTCTTTGTTCTCTTTCTGGAGATAGTGGACGAGGCGTTTAAAAGGAAGTTGTGAAGACGGCGTTTGTCATGTAGAAAAAACAAATGCGTACAAAAAAAATAATAAAGGGCAGGGCAAGGAAGTAAGAAAGGAGAAAGGGAGGAAAGAGGTGGAAAAAATACTGCTAATAACCACACACGCGTGGACACACGAAAACACACAATATATATATATACAGGGTGTTTCACGAAAGGTGGACAAACTCTATATTGCGAAAACTACGCGTCGCAACAAAAAAAGGCTTGTGTCTTTTTGGTCCTGGGCCAGGGCCCTTTTTCGGAAAATGATTAAAGTCGGAGATAATTATATTGTTAATTATTTCTCCGTAATTAACTTTTTTAATATTATGTTTAAGGGCATAGTTTCAATCAGAAAAGACCTCAGCGTCATCGAAAACCACTAAATCAACAAACTGCGGAACGATAGAAGGCACGCGAAGCGTTTTACGGCTTTCTGAAAAACCGTACAAATTCGACGGGTTTTTAAGTTTCGGTTTGTTATCGGAGCGCGTCTCAGCCCCGGCGGCACCGCGCCCCGTGGAGAGATAGTGCAACCATCCTCTGCTGCGTCGCGCGATGACAGCGCAGCAGAGGTTGGATGCACTATCTCTCCACGGGGCGCGCTGCCGACGGGCTGAGATGCGCTCCGATAACAAACCGAAACTTAAAAACCCGTCGAATTCGTACGGTTTTTCAGAAAGCAGTAAAATGCTTCGCGTGCCAACTATCGTTCTGCAGTTTGTTGATTTAGTGTTTTTTTATGATAATGAGCAGTTTTCTAATTTAAACCATGCCCTTAAACCCAATATTAAAAAGTTAATTACGCAGAAATAATTAACAATATAATTATCTCGGACCTTAATAATTTCCTAATTAGGCCCCTGGCCCAGGTCCAAAACGACACAAGTCATTTTTGGTGCGACGCATAATTTTCGCAATATCGAATTCGTCCACTTTTCGTGAAACACCCTGTATATACAGACTGTGTTTCACGAAAGGTGGACAAATTAGATATTGCAAAAACTACGCGTCGCAACGAAAAAAGGCCTGTGCCGTTTTGGTCCCGGGCCAAGGGCCTATTTAGGAAAATTATTAAAGTCCGGGATAATTAGATTGTTAATTATTTTTTGCGTAATTGACTTTTCTAATATTGTGTTTAAGGGCATGGTTTCAATTAGAAAATTGCTCAGCATCATCGAAAAACACTAAATCAACAAATTGCAGAACGATAGAAGGCACGCGAAGCATTTTACGGCCTTCTGAGAAACTACACAAATTCGACGGGTTTTTAAGTTTCGGTTTGCTATCGGAGCGCATCTCGGCCCCGGCGGCACCGCGCCCCTGGAGAGATAGTGCAACCAACATCTGCTGCGCTGTCATCGCGCGACGCGCTGAGATAGCGAAAAGTCAGCGCTGCACCAGCGCTAGTGTCAGCACTGATTCAGAGCTGAGTTAGTGATGCATTGTGCGTGTAAAATGAAAAAGGCCAGATCAAACGCAGCAGAGCGCTAATTCTGCGCTGATATACATTGAGCAAAACGAGCACTTCGTCCCTACAACGAGAGGGGTTCCAATATGCGCATTTGGCACATCAGAACGCAGTAAGGGACACACCAATCAAAGGGCAACATTGAGAGCAGTAGGAAACGTCTATAAAAATACTAATTTAAATAAAAAAAAAAAACCAAAAGAACGCGCGATGCCGCGGCAGCCAAGCGCCCACCGTCATTGGTGGAGGTCAAAGGAAAACAAAAGCACGTGGGCGCAATGGACGGGCGAACTTGCACGCTTGCGCTGAGTTAGGGCTGCGCTTTTTGTGTGAACTAGCTTTTATACTCGCACGAAACGCTGCAAAACCAACAGCTCCACCCCCCCCCTCAACTTTTTTTGTTTTTGCGACAGATTTCGTTTATAGTCGGAAGCGGATTATTTCTTTCAGTCTTTCCTATACGCAAAGCATTGCTGGCGTTGCCGTTGGGATCAAGATGTTGACACGCACGTTGCAGAGATAATCGGAGGTTGATAGTTGTCCCATTCGGCTCATGGAAAAACACTCTAAAAATGCCCGTGCGTCTGCTTTCCCGCACAACACTCGGAGAGCCAATCACCGGAAATTACGGGGTGCAGCTCAGCGAATGACGATACCGAAACATGTTTAGACAAAAAAAAAAAAAAAACGCAGTCTGAGTTGTGACATTAAGCAATGCAAAACGTCACGCTTGCATTGCTTAATGTCACAACTCAGACTGCGTTTTTGGTCTAAACGTATGTTTTGGCATCGTCATTCGCTGATCTGCATCTGTAACTTGCGGTGAATGGCTTCCGATTGTTGTGTGGGAGAGCAGACGGACGGGCTTTTTTCAGAGTGGAGGATAGAGGAGGAGTGGAAAAAAGATAGACGAGCAGTGCACTTGTTTCGGGTTCGGTTACGGTCAATGCCCTGACGGACGTTCGGGTTTGCTCTCGTGTCCCATTTCCGCGGTGGCGAAAATAGCCGAACTCTACCAAGGTCCTGAGCACAGCACGTGCCCTGTGTATTGCCAGCCCAAACGCGCGGCTGTGATGAACAATGGCGGAAAATACATCACGTGGCCGCTTGTTCTGGCTGCGAGTTGAGGGGCGGATGCTGCACGCATTTTCTTCAATATCCTCCGCGACTGCTAGTACGGGGAGAAAAAAGTAATGAGCGTTTCGTAGGTTATGAACGTTTATGATTAATTCTGAATCGTATCCGCGGGAAAGCTAATAAAATCGTTTCATGGCCGATTTGCAGGACTTGGGTGCTTCCATAGCTGGGTCATGTTTCTTCAAGTGGTGGACGGCTGCAGGTACTTGGGTACACATCACATAACTTTTGTTTGCCCCACCTGTTCAGCAATTTCACGTTTTTTATACATCTTAAAGACAAATTATCATAAGCTCCACTTAAAGAGCCACTGGCAACCCCGACATCGATATATTTTTTTTTATTATATCATACATTTCGGGTGCGAAAGACAAAACAAAAAGGATTGGGAAACGTTTTTGTTGTTTTGTTTCGCGTGTGAAAGAGGAGAGCCCATAAAACACGTGCGTCTTTCCCTCACAAGCTGAACTCCTAATGTTGCTCCCCATTGCTTCCTTCTGCGATGACGTAGTATGCGGAGTATTTGGTATGCGGGAAGCAGCGCCTCCTCGCACTCCAGGGAACGAAGAAAACGAGATGTTAACGGGGGATTGGTGGCCGAGAGGAGAAAGAAGAAGATGCCGTCTCGAACGGCTGCGTTTTCATGTTCTCCGCCCCCAAAAAAAAAAAAAACAAAAAAACCAATTGGCCTCCGGCCGAGGTATTACGTCTACTACAGCAAAGTTCGGTTACCAAGTGTTGATGCCACCTCTGCTTACAGGTAACCTCGTTCTTAGTTCAGTGTTCCTGCATGGAGATCTCGCCGCTCGACCCTACCAAGTTCCGGACTTCGTGACGCTCTCAGTGGTGTCATTGACCAAAAAGGACATCATCGCCATGGGACAATACCAAATGTCGCATGTCTGGATGGTCGTATATACGATTCCCTCGCGATAGCCAAGCTTGTCTTCTGCGAAGAGGTAAAAGTGAAAGGCCGAAAATGCCTCGTCGTTGACCCGGAATCAAAAGAAGTGGAGCTCAGGCTCAAGCGTTCGAGAGATTAATCCATTCATTTTTATCCAAACTACTTTCTCCCGCAAACGTTCGGACCATGCTCCTAGAGGGCATTCGGCTCTGTCACAAATATAGCAGCACGAGGCTAATTGTAAACAACTCCCATTTTAATGCCACCCTTATCGTGGATGGATGGCTAAATGCTAACCAGAGCCATGCATATAGAGAGTTTGTTCAATGGGAGGCATGGGCAGAGCCAGGGCGTGCACCAGACGCAGAAAGTGGGCTTAGCATTCTCTCTTGGCCAACTAAAAGCCAAAAAGAATCCCCTAGCGGTGGTAGCGAGAATCAGATTTGGTCATTTTGATAAGCGCGTAAGAGTTAAATGTACTAACCCTTTATGGCGGAAAATAGAGTGCACGTGATGTTTCGATCATGGTCATGCCGAAAGATGTAAGAAACGAATGCGTTGCTCAACTCAGTTTTGCTCGCACAGAGTGTGACCGCTCGGAAGGCAGATTCCCGGCCTTCGGCGCTTGGCATACGGATTATGTTGATCGTTCCGCTAGTCGCACTCTTCCACCATGATTTTGGGCATAGCCTCCTTTATACTGAAAATGCCTGCCCAATGGTTTCTTTGTCGTCGTCGCGCCTACTTCACATATTTGCTACTAGGGGCGCCAAAACCCCATACAGAAAAGCAGACGACGCTTGTCCGCTGTCTGCTACTACAGTTCACTGTAGCTAGCGTAAGGTACGTTATCACGTTAAGCTATGTGATAACGTAAGTTTTCCATGTTAGGTTACGCGGTAACGTGACCTTACGTGATCAAATAGGTCACGTGATCACGTAATGTTTTTGTGACACGAGTAACTTCTTTCGGTCGTCGTTCGACTCGCAGAGCTCTAGAGCGCTTAGCCATAGCCGGCATAGCTCAGTAGCACGAGGCTGTCTGCGGCTCCTGGCACGCACACCGTGACGCCAGACGTACACGCGCAGTCATTTCATTCCATTTATTGATCGTGGGCACTTCAGCATTTTGTACTTAGCCCCGACTCCTGGTGCTGCATTCTAAGTCGCATCATGCCTTACTGTTGTGTGCCTATGTGCAACTCGGACTCGCGAAAGAAGGTGCCGGGGCTGTCGTTTCATGAGATGCCAAGCAACACCAACGACCGTGAGAAGTGGATTAAGCTGATATCAAGAAAAGACTGGATGCCAAATTCTAGCTCCTGCTACTCAACGGTATGTAGTAGGCACTTTCTTCCAACGGACTTTAAGAAGGGTGTAAAATAAGGCGGCTAAGAAAGGTGCCGAACCAAGCGTATTGGTTGGTTATTAAGCAGGCTTCTACGGTTCACAGTGATTCCCTCATCAGGCACCAGGACAGTGGAGGACTATACTATCCATCAGAGAAGCTAGTGAGGGCCCTGTATGCGCTGAAGATCTTCGTAGAGGTTTCACTGAAGAAACGAAATATGCTGAAAAAGTCTTTGCATGTAGCTGTTGAGACTGCGGTAGATACACTTACGCACCATGGGGCTCTGAAATGCGCAAAGCCAGATAAAGATGTCAACCATTACAAAGATTTCCTGCAAATTTTGTGTACTAAGTATTTCAGGCCAATTTTCACAAACTACTCTGCATCCGTGACTGACAAGCATGACCTCAAGAATATCTTCTTCAACAAGTCACTATCTAGGAAATCGTTAAAGCTCTAGAACTGCATCCGTGAAAAACAGTGCGTACCAGAAGAAACCGGTCAAAGACATCAAGAAACTGTGGGCTTAAAAAATAAAAATAAAAAATTGAAAATGTATCTTAAGATCCCCGGTCAGAGCGTTGCCGACGGGTGCGCAGGTTTTCGGACAGCGAAGGCTCGTTCACGGTCCTGAGAAAAATCACTTGACTGCCGCATGTGGTCCGCGGGCCGTATGTTTTCCGGCTCTGCTCCAGAAGCAATAAAAACGCTATGTGGTTGCTGTTGCAACGTCGTGAAAGTCCGCCAGCCTGTCTGTCTCCTTTTTATTTTGGATTGACTATTACTGTTGTCGCTATGACAAGCACCAGAGGTCTGGTAACATTTCAGCATAGAAACAAAACGAAGAAGTGAAAGCTAAAAGAAAGGTTAAGACTTCTTTTATATATGAAAACTATACTGACGGTGCCCTGCGCTAGCTATGTAGCACGGGTTACGAATTTATTCAATTCACAAATGGCGTCACAGTGGACTGTAGCAGCAGGCAGCGGAGAAGCGTCGTCTGCATATTTGTATGGGGTTTTGGCGCCTCTAGTAGCAAATATGTGAAGCAGGCGCAACGACGACGAAGCATGGGGAAGCCAACCATTGGGCAGGCATTATCAGTATAAAGGAGGCTATGTTTTGGGTGATTGTAATTGAAACATCACGTGCACCATATTTTCAGTCACCGAGGATTACTCCGACACACTTAATAATTTTGTTTCTCAGGACCACCGCCAGGGTAGTATTCGCGGCTTCTGGTTGGCCACATTCGAATTTCTGAAGACGCCCTGGAACACGCCCAGCTCGCTTTCGGCCAATGGCGCCTCCTCACGTATGTCTCCTATACTTCCCAACGAATGGCCAAACTCTCTACATATACGACTCTGATGCTAATGGCCGTACTCTTTATATCGGGTGGTAGCTTGTGTCACTCTAGCCCTAGAAATTAACAATCAAAGTGTGACTCTTTTCGCCCTTGCTAAGCCAATTTGCTTCCCCTCTGCAATTTTGTAACTTGACTTACAGAGGGTTGCCAACTATTACCGCTTCTTTTTGATTTGTACCTTGAGCTTCTAGGCCTTGGCAATATTAGGAAGGATAATATCCGTGGCTTCACAATGGTAAAGTTATTGGCATACGCCGGTGATGTGGCCTTGTTCTGGTAGAATAAGAAAAGTGTGAGAAAAGCCCGTCATATATTGTGAACTAACTGGAGTGAGGTTGAATATCGAAAAATGGAATAGCTTCTGTATATAGGTAAGTGGGCAACTATGCCAAGGCGTTTTGCTGGGTTCTCCTGGAATTGCTATTCCCTCGAATATCTTTGTGTTCCTCTAGGTCAGGGGTGCACAACTGAAAACTTAGGCGGGCCAAAATTACGTTTATTGACAACTGTACCGGGACCGCACCTAGTGTGACGTGTTGCATATTTCGGCTGCGGTCAGGCTTCCGATACCAGGTGTCATTGCACTTGTTACCGTCTTTAGCACATCTCGCAATGTCATGTCCGTCATGGCAGATCGAAGGTGTTTCTTGTTGAGAGTCATCAGTGCGAAGGTCTGCTCACAAACTTACGTGCTCCCAAAAAGTGATTACAGTTTCAAGGCGTGGTCCACCAGGTTTCGTACTTGTTCTTGTCCAGGTTTTTGTTGAACTGATGCGACTGAGATTCGCGATGCATCGTCTTCAGCGCTGGTGGACACTGGAGGTCGATGAGCTCCAGTTGCATCGTCGGATCGGAGTCCTCCGATCTGAGGATGCAACCCCTAAGAATCCTAAAAGGAGGCGAGAGGATTGATAGCCCCATGGTGAAAGAGGGAAGGGAGATCTGTTGAGAGAGAGCGAGAAGATTTTGCATTCTGTTTACAAACATGCTGAAACAGAACCACACAATGGAGAGCGATGGCTGCACGCGCTGTTTTATTGTTGTCAGCGGGATTAGTGGAGAGTAGTTCACTTCGCCGAAGACTGAGAAAAGTAGGTCAGAGGGTTGCACTGCTGCTTGCCAAGCGGAACGGGCGCTTGGCGGATTGAATGGCATAGTGAGCAACTTTCTGCGCTGAGCTGGGCCGCGGGCCGCGGGCCGCTAAGCGCCCGCGGGCCGCATGCGGCCCGCGGGCTTGTATGTTGTGCACCCCTGCTCTACGTCAAACAAGATACAATTATATATATTGGAATTATGTTGTAACTGAGATAAAACGAAAATCATTAGCATGGAGTGAACGAGCTCTTTCAATCTTCGTGCTAATGTATGCTTTACAAGTATAACATTGTAGCCGTTCAAAAGTACAACCCTTTCACAAAATTTTGCAACCCTTATCTGGAGCTCATCTTGGCAATGAATGAAAGGCGATAAGTTATTCCTTCCGTTGGAAACTGTTAGGTATGGCACATTTATTCGTCCGTCAGCTCGTTTCGCGAGTGTTTTTCTTTAGAAATTTATCCCATCCTTTTTTCTGCTTCTTCGTGCCCTCCATATCCTTTCGACAAGAGATTCAACCCCAGGCAAACTCTAGGGCTTTTGGGAGGAGATGATCGATACGTTTATGTTTCTAAAAGTCCGCTTCTCCCTAGAATAACTTTTAGAGGTACCAAGTAGAATACTATCACAAGCCCTAATTGAAAGTTTCTTTCCTATTCCAGAACACGGTTTAGCGACTGTGGCGGGCACGATGTTTCAAAACGAGTAAAGCGAATGTGAATATCTCCAAGTACTGAAACATTTTTTTAAATTGTACACACCAACGCTCCAAGCAAAATGGTGGCTTCAAAAGCCTTTTTTTTGGTACCGTGGCTGATTGACTCTCACTTGTGTCACTGACCATAAACCATAGAATACTGCTTCATCTGCTGCACAGATGCCGTTTTCTTCTGAGAGGCCCTTCAACGAAATCTTAAGAATCATATAGAGGTTACCAACCATAGTATTCGTTTTCTGCACGACCCCGCCGAAACTAACATTCCCTAAGATTTATTCATGCTGATAGGCCTACACAGCCTCTGGAGATGCCGGATGATTGACAGGAATGCAGACGCACCATGCACCCCTAAATAAATGTTTCTAGAAGAAATATATATAGTAAGAAGTGTTTACGAAGCCCACCAGCCAGTGCTTGTATGGTTTTCCTTTTTGATGCGTGCTTTTCAGATTATAAATATCTGGAAATGGTTGAGATTATTGCGTACTCAGAAACGTTATTTGTTAATAGAGAGTTTTAGTAATACGTATGGCACCAAACGTAAGCCCCCTACGTTAAGCGTTAACGCTACGTCCTCCATGCTGCGGCATGAGCCATACGTAAGTACTGCGGCGAGCTATGCGTACGTACGCTCGCTATCACTTTTTGCGAGCGTACGTAGCGGTCCCCTGCGTTATACATTCTCGTTGCTCTCATCGCGCACGGGAAAACGCGAGACTACTCCAGTTTGGAAAATGGCGGCGGTGAGGCAAACCAGTGGAAGTGCTACGCGCGTTGTACGGGTTCGCTTCACCATTGAAGATGACCAACCTTATGGAAGAAAGAGAAAGAAGAAGAGAAAAAGGGCGAGACACGTGGCGGGCGAGGACACGCGGAGTTTGGAGCTCGAGACAGACGAAAGAGCCGGTGCCGAGCAAGGCCTCCAACTGAAGACCCAGACCATTTGACAGCCTTGGCCCTTCTCTTCATCGGACTCTGAACTTAAGTACGATAAAACCTTTCCCCAATGGTAGCGCTTCCCCGTGGTGACTTCCTCGGAGCGAGTGAAACTCTGCCTGATCGGGCGGTATTGACAGGCGACCCACAACCTCCTCAAAGAAATCAACGCGACGAATCCTTTCGAGCGCCCACCAAAGATGGGTGTCGGTTGTCAAGAACGTTGGCGACGCCGTCGAACCCAAAAAAGATGTTTTTTCTGCGGTCGGTATACGCGAGCGGGTGCGACCTATTGCTTGCATACTTCCAAGCAAATGAGGAGGCCAACATAAGATAGTAGAGATCCCACAACACACTGGAGCGAACCATAGATCAAACTGCTGGTCACACAGCCCTAAAAAAAAAAAAAAGAAGACAAAACACGTTAAAAACAGGCAACTGGAAAGAGATTCACGCACTCTCGTAGCAAAGCGAAGAGATTCGCAGTGTTAAATCGGCTTTACCATATACCCGCCTTGGATTGTTTGAAGCAGCTCGCAGGAGCACATCTATAGATGGCGCTGCAAGTCTTTACGTATCGTTACGTATGCGTTTGCCTTCCGCTATACTAAAAGTGCGTGTTCAACGCGCTCCGGAAACGTTACGTCGACAGCTAGCGTGCGTTGTACGCAGTGCTGACGCAAGGGTCTTTACGCTTTTCTAAAACTCTCTAATGTCTGTGAAGTGCCATGAGTGAAAATGTGCTCCAGGACTGCAGTTCAGGAAGGCTCTCATCTCGACTTCACCTCATTTCTATCAGTGAGTGTAGAATCATTTCTTTACCTTACCACCTTTAAACATGAATTTCTAGTGCAATCTCTCGTGTATAAAAAAAAAGGATTGGTGATAGAGTGGGCTAGCGCACACCAGCGAAAGCTCGCGCTGCAGAAGCCAGGGATCTTGAGTTCAATCCCCACCCCTGTCCGTTTCACTCTGGATGAGCATCGTATAGACCAACACGCGGCTCTGACGTCACTCCTCTGCGGTGGCGCTGTTGTCGCCACGGGGCATGCGCAGAAGCTTCACCTCACGCGAATCTGGTTTGTGCGCTCGCGCAGTGTCCACACCTGGTGTGGGCAGTGTGGGCAAGCACGGCTTTGTTTGTAAACTGTGTGTCGGTCTATTGGCGACGTGCGCGATGGAAAGCGTCGCTGTGGTTGGCCTTCCACGATTGACGGAATGCTGGCTATGACGTCAGCAAAGGATTTCTCATCGACGGAAATAAGAGGAATGGAAGAACTTCAATTTTGACGGTGTTCGCAGTGTTGCTTTGAGAGCGCAATGATTTCAAGCTTCCACCATGCTGATTACAAACACCATCGAACTTGTTGTACGCGAGGTAATGACGTCACGAGAGGGAACCATAGGAGGGCGCCACCGAGAACATCTCGCCTAAAGCCCCTTGATAAAGGCGTCTTTTACAAGTACCGCCAACCATTGTTGTGGAAACGCGCGAGACACGTGCCACGAGCGGGTGCTCCGCCGCCATTCGGCTTCTAAAGCGTGGATCCACACGACGGACCAAATTGCTGTTTTGGTCCGCGGGCCGCGCATCACGTGATCTTACGTCACCGGTTTTCGAGGTCCGCCGGCGGTCCGCGGCCCGCGCTTCTGAGAAATGCCAAGCGACTTTTCTCGCCCGGACCTTGGCGGCGGACCGCGGCGTTTTTAGTATAATTGAAGCGCTAAGTCTGGCAACAAGCTGGCTGTTGACCGCCAACTGTTGAAGACGAAGAAGACGAACCTTTGTTGTGCGACGAAAAGAGTTGACTATGCAGACCAAGATCTTTCCTGCACATCCAGGGCTTCATCCAGCATGCCCTTTCGGTTCACTTAAGTCCTCCTCGTCCTCAATAGTCAACGCCAGGGCCACCGCGGCCAAACGTCTCTTTCGTTCAACCTCCATCTTGGCTCCTTACAAATAGCCTCAAAGCAGCTCGCTGCATGCGTTTGGCGGAGCTGTGAGGTCGAGGGTTAGACCGGCCCGTTCGCTCTGTCGTCTGCTCTTTTGGTCCGCCGTGTGGATGCTCATTGCAGCCGGGCGGCTCCGCGGGCCGCGCATCACGTGATCAATCGGTCCGCGGCCCGGTCCGTCGTGTGGATATGGCTACTCTTAAAGGGGTATCCACACGAAGCAGAGCAACCGCCCACCATCCGGGGAGCGCATCACGGAGACATGGCGCGCCATCCCTTGACGCTCCGCGGCACGCGTCCTCCTCCGTGGCGGAGGCGCGGCGGCTTCCGTTCCATCAGCACGAAAGCTCTGGCAGGGATCGGCGGCGGAGCGTAGGACGGAGCGCTCCGGGTTGCTGACGCCCACGGCATTCTGCCCGCGGAGTTTCCTTCGTGTGGATACCCCTAAAGGGGCATCCACACGAAGGAGAACTCCTGCGGATTCGGATGTCGTGACGTCAACAAACCCGAGAAACTCCGTCCCCGACTCCGCCACGCGCCCCTGTGGAGCTTCGTGCTAACAGTACGAAGCTCTCCGCGCCTCCTCCACGGAGGAGAACGGCGCCGCGAGACGTCAAAAAGGGATGACGTATGTCTCACGTGACAGCGCAGCTCCGCGGGAGGAAAATGGCGGATTGTCTCCGTCGTGTGATACCCCATAAGGGGGCATCTCACACGAAGGAGAACTCCGCGGGACGGGAAGGGGTATCCACATCGAAGGGAGAATCTCCGCGGACGGACAAGCGCCAACAACCCGGGAAGGTCCGGCTCCGGCGCGTGCTGGGGTGCGAGCCGCTAACAGTGCGAGGCCTCCGCGCCTCCAGCCTCCGCCACGGAGGAGGGCGCCGCGGATGCGCGCTGCGCGGATGACGTGGAGGCCCGGATGCGCTCCGCGGATTGCGGATACCCCATTAAGGGTATCCGCCATCGAAGGAGAAATCCGCCACTCTTCCTCCGCGGAGCGCGCATCACGTGAGACATACGTCATCTCTTTGACGCCTCGCGGCGCCGTTCTCCGTGGCACGTGGCGGAGGCTCGTTCCATCAGCACAAAAGCTCTGCAGGTGCACGCGGCGGAGCCGGGGACGGAGTTTTCCAGGGTTGTTGACGTCACGACATCCGTCCGCGGAGTTTCTCCTTCGTGTGGATACCCCTTTAAGGGTATCCACACGAAGGAGAAATCCGCCACTTTCCTCCGCGGAGCGCGCATCACGTGCGACATACGTCATCCCTCTTTTGACGCCTCGCGGCGCGTTCTCCTCCGTGGCACGTGGCGCGAGGCCTCGTTCCATCAGCACGAAAAGCCTGCAGGTGCACGCGGCGGAGCCGGGGACGGAGTTTCCCGGGTTGTTGACGTCACGAAATCCGGGTCCGCGGAGCTCTCCTTCGTGTGGATACCCCATAAGCGGGGCCGCTCGCTTCCAGTGCCGCGCCGCCATTTGCTTCCAAGATCCCCTCGAGACCAGGGCCACGCGCTCGCGCATTTGAGTATGGACTATTGTTAGCCGCGCGTGCTAAAAGCGCGAGCTAGTTGCTTCGAACGAAGCCTCGGCGGCTGCACGAGCGCTCGTGCAGCGAGTGCTTCAGTCTAGGCAGTCAAGGTTAGCCGCTCGCGCTAGCACAGCATTCGCGGTTAGTCCATGCTAAGGTGAGACGAAGTATAATACCGGCGTGCGGCCGTGTATCACTACTGCGTGGTGCACGTTAAAGACCCCAGGCTATATAGGAGTCGTACTTCACTGGCTAAATTTCTCGTCTACAGCTGGGAGACGAGTCGCCCATTGAGGCAGACTAAGCTCATGCTGCATAAACAGACCGCAACCCATTTTGTTTCTTAAAGATGCTAACAAAAATGGACGACTGGAGCATTATTTCACACTCTATAAAGTAGTGTTAAACCATAAACGGGAAGACAAGCCAATATTTTTATAGCTCAGCTGTTAAGGGCTAGTTTCCCCAGCATCGTGTCCATCCTCAAATGACCTGATGACACGACACGCCGGACAGCTACTGCCATCTAGAAATGGCGGCGATAACCAGACAACCGACTTGCCGGTTGTCTGCTTGTCGCCGTCGCTCATAGATTTCATACCTTTCAAACCTTTCCACTCTAGCTTGCCGACTTGCGGCCGGCCATTACTTCACTCCCACCATAGTACAGCTTCGCTGTTCTTCCTTCTTCACCACAGTGGAAAGGCTAAAAGCTTTTATTTGTATTTCTTGCCTGCTTCTTTTTATTTAAAACTATGGTATTTGCCGTTGTGGAACAGCTGCAAGCTTACAGATGGTACGGATGGCAGTCACACATAGGGAATGGAGTGTGGCACCGCTCCCGGCCGAAGTGAGTGATCGGAACTCCTCACTTTATTTCCCAATCTCTCGTATATAAAAAAAAATAGATCTGACTTTTTTTCATGATTAATTTTTAACATTAAATGTAAAGCAGGTGTGACACTGCTTATACGTCATACAAAAAACAGCCTGCATACAGATTCGAACGCGAATTACTGCGAGATCCGTGTTTC
Organism: Ixodes ricinus; assembly: GCA_037355805.1. Taxonomy (NCBI): domain Eukaryota; kingdom Metazoa; phylum Arthropoda; class Arachnida; order Ixodida; family Ixodidae; genus Ixodes; species Ixodes ricinus. Next base: position 72,863 of record JAZHYW010017864.1, read on the forward strand.
GAATGCTGTATATGGTAATCATTTCAAGGAGAAAACGTGACACGCGGCATTCGAACCACGGATATTGCAGTGACTCGTGCAGACTGTCTTCTTTTTTTTCTATGATGTATGAGAAGTGTGACCCCGGCTTTAGAGGCGCAATCTTCGTTCTTTTAGCAACTGCCGCGGTCGCATGAACACAGGTACAGCAGGCACACCTACCAAAGCTGCCCGCTCGCGCTTGTATGCAAACCTTACTGTAGTATGTCGCGATTCATATGAAGATGAACACGCGATCGTGGACTGCTCTGTATACTGGCAACGTCATGAAGAGGCGGGCCTGGTGGCGTTTCGCTTCGCGAACGAAGCTGACCAAGCGTTTCAATGCGCAGGGGCGCGCTCAAATCTACACAGCTGCCTTTTCATGCGATACCAACTATACTCGTTTTCACATCAAAAACCGTAGAAAAAAAAAAAAAAAGTCCGGCTCTTCGCGAAGCATTACTGAGTTTTCTCCCTTTATGTAGAGAATCGGAATATATGTAGGTGCATTTTAGATTAGATATTTATTACCTTATCAAGACGTATACACGTTTCAAACGCCAAAAAGCATGGCTCCTTCCTCCGGCAACCAAATTTTGTGAAAACTACTTCGCACGGCGTATGAAAAATGCGTAAAACTTTCTTTATTTGTGCACATGACGCCATAATTAATGGATCCTCGACGTACCCCAAGCAGCATACACGCTGAAGCTTGGCGGAAGTAGGCCACAAAGCGGCAGAAGCGTCCATATTGGCGTCGACGCCTGCTATACTAGTGCCGCGTTCGTTGTGAAACGCTGCGAGACGCGCTGGAGGCGACGCTGACGCGAGATAGGCGACGCTGTGCGGATCCTTTAGTGATGGCGTTTAGCGGAGGCGGGATTGGGAGGGGGCGGGGGCAAAGGCACAGGACCCTTTTTCTAGGTGGCACTGCTTCGTGACGCTGCCAGTAAGACGCGGTCGACGATGACGCGTTCACCTTCGTATATGAATCGCGACTGTACAGGCGAGGGGGAGCGTGTCAACTTACAAGCGCCGCTTTAGCAAACGCACAAATGTCACCGGCCATTCGCGGTCCTTTTCAACTAGATGGATGGTTAGCGAAATACAATGGATTGAAGTTGTCTGGCTTGCAGGCTCGTTGCATGTCTTGTTGCCGGAGAGAGAGAAAAAACATATATTAAGGACCCTAAGTTCTGGGTGTCAAAGGGGCATCCAGGAGGAGGCCATTGAAAGGGAGGTGAGGACAAGGGGATCACAGAGAGCTGGTAGCATCATGCAGTGTTTTCAGGTCCTCTTCGATCGTGGCGATGTGATGAAGAAGGGCGTCTGTCATCGTCAATTGGGAAAAGAGAGAAACGACATCCATGAGAGGATCAAAAAAGAAATGATATATTTACAAGAAGGAAGATATGAACGTGTCAGAAGCGAAGCAATAGAGAGGATTAGCAATAAGAAAAGCAAAACACTGAAGGCACTTAAAGTGACGTCATCACACTCATAGCCCGTTCCCGCTACCGTCCTTGCCTTAAGTTCAAGTCTTTCCCCTCGGTGTCTTGCGGAGCGTCGCTGCTTGATGGGATGATGCAGAAGCCGGTGTCCCGTATTCCCCCTGGAGTTGTTCGTAGCAGGCGTCGCCGACCGTAGCGGCTGGTCCTCCCTCAGAGCTCTGGTCGTCACCGTGCGTCGCGGCCCGACCCTGGCTTTCACCGCCGCTTCTCTTCTCGCGCTTGCCGTTATCTGAAACGCGCTCGTTCCCTTCCTTTTCTTCTTTTCTTCCACCCGTAATAATCGTCACCAGAACGTGACGGCGTCAAAGATGGCGGGAACAAGTTGATTATTCGTTGTAGACAGCCACCCTTGCCACGTGGTGGGTCGGAGCCTAGGAGAGATTGTGGAAAGTATAGAGCGGATGGATGACTGTGCATGGTGGCAGTGCCAGTAAGTATGCTCGTTGTTGGGGTAGCTAGGACAGAAGGGACATTTGGTTGTCCCTTGAGCGCCTCGGAAGAGTGGTAAGAGAGTAGAGTGTAGGTCTGAGCTCGACGTAGGATGGTGGCTTGTTGTCGGGAGATGGTGAGTGGCGGTGTTACGAGGGCCAGTCTGGTTTCGCGAAGTTGTCAGAGTATATCGGCGCGTTGTTGATGGTTTTCGGTACGTTGTAGTTGGGGCTCATGGGATTTAGGCCAGGCTAACACAAGTCCCGGAATGGACAAGGCTATGGAAAGCAAATGTGCTTGTTCGTTGCCTGGGATCAGAGCGTGGCCAGGAATCCAGTGGATGTAGAAGTGAATGGTGGGAGAGGTGTCGAGGAGCGGCGCGGAGTTTTCGTGACATGTGGTTAGGGAGATAATTGTATCGAAAGGCACGGAGTGTCTTTTGGGAGTCACCCAGAATTGCGATGGAAGTGTGTCCTTCGTCGGAGTTGGCGATGGCATGGTGGATGGCACAGCAGATCGCCTGTGCTTCCAGGTGGTCTGCTGAGGGAGCTTGGGTATAAGTTTGAGTGAGCGAGGCGTTGGTCTGGGGGCAGTGAGGCGCAGTGCGGCCGAGTTTGTTGCTGCTATCGTAGCTGGCGTCCGTTAGATCACGCGGTGGTTGGCCTGAAGAGTGTTGATGTTTTGAGTTACGAGTTTGGCTCTGTGCTGGCGGCGTGCGGGGTTTCTGTCGGGATTCATGTGCTTTGGTATGAGGAGGATTGCCGGAGGATGTGGCTCAATTTTTGGTGGTCACTTATAAGCTAGCGATGCGAAAAAGGTAACTCAGCTAAACACGGACACCAGAAGCGTATACGGTCGTTACCGCCTTGTATTAGCCCCGAGAGCGAACACAAGCATCGCTGCGGTCGCCGCACCTTCATTGGGTGAAGTGCACCGTGACGTCAGGGGAAGGACTCCGCTTTGCGATCTCGCATCCCGCTCGCTCCCCTGCCCCGTTTCCTGGTTTGCGATCATGCTGACCTACTGTTTAGTGCCACAATGCAAATCCCGAAAAGCAGGCCAGTATCAGCTTTCACCACCCGAAGATATCGGGGTTAAAGAGAGCATGGACAATCAAACTAAGGATGGGAAAGGCACCGTCAACGTCGGCCCTTGTGTGCCGCAAGCACTTCGACGAGCGGGACCTCGTTTACGCGATGTACAAGACGCTGGGTTAGGCCTATACCGACGTGCTTCCGTCACTTTTCCAAACGTGTTTGTCACTTTTACCTTTATAATTAGGTTAAAAGTACCGAAAGTTGTCCGCGGAGGCAATTCTGCCGATGAAACTCCCCGTCCGTTCACACGACACAGGGCGATTGTGCGAGGGGTCGGTGAAGTGGCGGCGTAAGTGTTTCAGACGCTTGAATTCTGTTCCTTGCATGTTCATGAGCTAGGAGAATTTTACATCCCGCTTCGCAGGCCTTCCAAATGGAATTTATATCAAAAGCCTTTGAGCGGTTGGCAAATTAGCTCGCGACTCCGACTCTGCGTGTGCCACTTTGCATGCGCATGGTTCACAGATGTTTTAATAGCCATGGGTCTGAAAACTTTTGAAGTGCTCGTGGAACAGGGTTGTTTTACATAAATGTAGCTTCTTCGTGAAATATTAGTCTTGTGCGAATAGTAGATTTTGAGTTCGAAGCGAATAGTAGTTTTGGCCGAATATTTTCGATTCTAATATCGAATAGTATTTCCACGCCTTTCAATACCACTTAGGTAGCAATATGGGCGAGTTGGTTCATGATCACCTAAAAAACACAAGGACGAGGAAGTAGACAGAGCGCTCTTGTCTGTGTACTTCCTAGTCCTTGTGTTTTTTTGCACTTTTTTAGGTGCTTTCACTATCATTGCATAATGCTAAGACGAAAACCCAGCTAAACCTATGGAGGTTGTTACACTTGTTCATTTATAAGCTAAGTTTAGTCTATCTATATTTACGAACTGTGACCTCAGAAGTTCTGGTGTCTTGGGATGGCAAGTAAACGACGGATTTGACATCAAATGAATCCTACAGAGATGGCCAACTATACCCAATTGAGTGAATTTACAGATCTTGCTATATCAAATATTATTTCTTTAATCTCGAGTTAAAAAAGATTGAATCGCGCGTGATGAACGCAGGTTGTAAGGGCATCTATGCCTAACATAGAGCACTCTTGCATAGCAGTTTAATTTTGAAACTTTTACTACAATGTAGATATACAGATTCACAAAGTTTTCGTTTATTTTTAAACACAGTCGGCACGGGTGCACCATCCCGCTTTGAATGTATGCTTTTCTTCCAAGCACGCAATTACGATATTCCTACTTTTCCAAGTGTTTATCGCGGCGGGTTATCCCGTTAATTGCGCTTCTTACCGACCGCCGATGTAATGCAGAGAAGCAATACCCGCGGAGCTCGCTTCCGCAGGTATTGCTTCTCCGCAACGCACCGCTGCTTGGTAAGAAGCGAACTCAACGGGGCTAACCCGCCGCAATCAACACTCCGAAAAACGCGAATAGTGCAGTTCTTCTCGAAGCGAATATCGAATAGTGTATTGTTCGACACTACTATTCGAAATTTAGAATATTCGCACAACCCTATGAAATATTGATATAGTTCGTACACGTATGCAGGCATGTTTTATTTTTTAGAAGACGAACATGTATGGTAGCAGGAAAAACAGCCGAATTGCCCCAAGTTGCCTGTATGAGGTGTATTGAACTGTCCAAAATATGTACAGCAATAGTAACGTAATTTGGAATGTTTATACTTTTAGAGCGCAGCTCTTAGGCGCCCGTTTCCGGCTTGAGCGGCGTCGCCGTCGCCGTAACCGCCCAGGTGACGTGGGCACGTGACCCCCCCGAGGTCACGTGACCCCTTCCCCGAGGTCACGTGACCTCCTGAGGTTACGTGACCCCAGGTCACGTGACCCCCCCCAAAGTCACGTGAACCCCCCCATCCCCCCCCCCCGAGGTCACTTGACCCACCCCCCAATACCCTTCCCTCCTCCTCCTCAAGAGCTGCGCTCTAATTCGGCATTACAGAGAGTTGTAAACGGCTTTCACTTTTTCCTGACATTATTTATTCCAGCCTTGTGCATTCGGAAAATACACCGTTTAGTTTTGAATTGTCATTTCAAGGTAAAGATACAGTGCTTCAGGTCCCCCAAAACTTCCTCAGCCTCCAAACTTCATACAATTGGACTTTCTGAGAACATAGGAAAACAGGAGGAACAGCAAGCATTCAAACGGCTGTCCAGTGGAAGATGCTGCACCAGTAGCAGAAAAATGTGGGGCCTGGGAAGGGTGACAGTTTTCGTGAGAAAAGCTTCTGGTATTTTAGTTTCAGGACAATTCAATTTAGTTAAAAGCTCACTTTTAGAGCCGTTAAAACGTAAATTTTCTAGAAGGGACTAGTAATGGGCCAGACACCTTCACTTACGTTTTTTTGTACATTACTTGAGTGATATTATAAACATGCACAGTGGAGTTCATTGAAATACTATCCGAATCCAGCAAAGGCCAAATACGAGCAAGTTAAACAGATATAAAGAAATAACTTCTTTCTTCACTTTGTCCCTGTACATGGGCTGTCTCACTTGTGATTCTTTCTCCATGGCCTAGACTATATTTAACATGTTGCTCGAGCAGCATGCAGCTTTTATGCTTCGGCGTTTTTATTTAAAAACAAAGATACAAAATAAAAACACGAAATAGTATAGTTAATCTGCCGATTCATTCAGACCATCAGCAGCATTAATTGCGTGAGATGTAAATCTATAGCGATGCTCCTAGAATTGTGGTCATATTTCTTCCTTTGCATATCCCAGCTGCGATTCATGCGTTGCCTGCCCTGTCAACCATACCTGAAATTTTGGTTGAAGTTTCGCCTACAGCTACAGGCCATACCTCAATAAAGCCACATATGAAAATTTACACTTCATACAAAATACGCGCACGAACTAAATTAAATACAAATGAGCGCGCCGACAGCTAACATCGTCACAGCCTCCATAGGGAGAGCGGGGCGAGTGAGGGAAAAATTTCATCCTCGCCATGACGTCACCCAGGTTCGCCGTAAGGGGGCGCCACGCAAACTTTTGGGGGCTAATGATTACGTCAAGTCAGAAACCACAAACGTATCTGCCAGGTAACTTTTTTTTTCACGGAAGTGAACATTGTGCCGCTTGATCGAATGTCAGCAACGATTTGTACGTACTACTGCTAATCAGACGCCATGTTAATTTAGAAACCCTTATGCATATTGCCGCGCACGAAGCCGAGCACACAACGCCCGGTCACGAACTTCTAAAAGATTTGTATTTGTTCTTATTCTGGAAGTAACATTTATCATTTCGTCCTACTTTCTTATTCTCGAAAGTACTTGTTCATTCTCACCCTGAACGCTCGAAGCTCGAACCTTCTGGGCCGAATTTCGAGATGCCGAATCACACTACATAAGGAGCTGCGCGGGACCTTGTCGAGTCAGTCTCGCTCTTGCTTGCTGTTACGCCGCCAAATCGCCACCCTCTTTTCTGCCGTCTCGACGCTCGGTCTTTATTTTGTTTGGCAGAAGTTCGCCCCACTAAACCTTGTTTTAAACGGCATTTCCGCCGCTTCCTCTCCTGCCATTTGTGACAATATATTGCGCTGTAATTGTACTATTCACGCATCCGCACCCATATATGTTTTAAGGACTGGTAATTCGGAACTTTCATAGAAACAGAGCACAAATTCAGAGTTTAAACTGCCATTTCAACTTACCCTGGCTGCTTTGTCACAAGAATATTAAAACCTAAAGAACCCAAGTCTGACAGCTTTAACTCGAGTTTCCACAATGCTTGGTCTACGTATTAGAAAGGCCTGGGTAAAGATTAAGGAACAAAACGAACTACAAAAGAAAAACAATCCGCGTGCGTGTGGTCTGTTGTAAACACTTTTCGCTTGTAACATATTTTGTGAACGTGTGCTTTATCGCAGGTGATATATCCAATCGACTACACTACACATTTTACAGACACATTTTTAATTTGCTCTTAGAGCTTCGTCTACCCCATATATATATATATACACGATTCACAGAGATTTTTCGATGGCCGCTTTAAATGATGTTTATTTTTATGTAATAATCATGCAATCATGGTATTTTACAATGAGCGGGAACGTAATCACAATGATGCCTATGCTTTTGGGCTGTTCAGTCGTATATTTATGGCCAAAATACATGTACGGTAGAGGCAATCAAAGTGAACACTTATCTGCACGTTCGCCTGACATTTTTTTACAAATTTCTATTTGTCGGTTCATCGTTATCTTGTGTAATTCCTTTATAGAGATCAGCATATGGCCATAACACCTAGATTGAAAAAAGAAAAAACTACATGGACACCGGCATGAGCTGACATGTAGGTGAACGTCTAGGTTGACGTCTGCACAAATATCAACATTTGCACGCGGGCAGCTTAAAACAAATATTAGTTTGGTAGAGTGCGTGTGTATGCGCCATAAACATCGGCGGAAAAGCTTGGTGCTTGACAGCAAGGACGAGTAAAAATTCCAGGAGCACAAATGCTATGATCGGACAAGCTGTGTCACGTAATGTATACAAGACGCTCGGGCGGAGTTTCTATAATTGTCTTCACGGAAGTATTTGTAAAAACACAAAACAACAACACTCAGTGCAATTAACATTCCCATGGCTCAAGATCATAACACGCACATCCACAAGCACAAACACGATCTGCCATCTGCGTAGAGCTGCGTAGAGCGTTGTCCAGTGCCATGCAGCCGGCCCAGCGTCACAACACGCACATTCAGAAGCACCATGATCTGCAACACCGCCATTCATGCAGAGCTGCGTGGTACTGAACAAGAACTGGAAACGGGCAGCGGCTGGGGAAGGTCGGGACTAGATGATCTGCCGGCGGTAGAGTTTCGTTCGCGCAGCAACGGTTCTTCATGTACGCCTCGGGAGGCTCCGGGCCGCCAGTGGAGGCGACTTCACGTAGCACACGCAGCACGACGGGAACGGGAAGTTATCGGCGTAGGCCTTCTTGTCTGTCGGATGCAGGGCCAGCAGTTTCCGGTACGCGAACTTCTGTTTGCACACCGATGTGTAGCCCGGGGGCAGGCCGCTCGACACAAACTCGCACGGAGCGTCTTCTTGCCTACGAAGAAACAAAGACCCGATGGTGAGCAGAAACTGTGGAGCTGCTCAACGAGGACGCGATAGGTGGTTATCGGTGAACAGAACAAACGGAACAAGTCGCGTAAACAAACGAAACACTTTCCCGGGAGATGTGCGGGGTAGGAGCACGATTACAGGCGAGGGAGCTGGGCTCAGCAAGTTCATCGCGAAAGAGGCGGTTTTAGAATAGGGGACGCCAACGCTTTGGGTCCTCCAAGCAGCTTGGTGTTTCGCACAGCGCACGCGCAGGATTTCGGTTCTTGCGCAGTGTGACGGCCCAAGCTTCTCGAGGGGCCTAAAGCTTTGGGGTCCCCTATTATAAAACTACTTTTTTGTGTGTATGTAAAGACATAGGAAAGTTAACCAGGAGAGCCCTGCGCGGATGACGGATTGATCGTCCGCATTTGATCCGCATACCTTGTATGTTCTTAGAAGATTATATCCGCATCCAAACCGCATCCGCTAAAGCTCGGAGCCCCCGCAGACCCGCGATCCGCGCATTCATGTTATATCATGAAATCAAGTGTGACTTAAGCAAACAAGTATCGAATGGTAACTTATAAGCCGTTTGCTTACCATTGTACAAAGAACTCTTCGAGTCAGAATACTGTAAAAGTAATTTTATTGCACTCTGTTTTTTTATATTATAAGCGATTGTCTTTTAGACACACCTCGCGTTGCTGGGAAGGTTGTCGTATAGTTATGATATCGTCCTCAGAGTCTTCGACACTCTACCCAGAAGATGCGCTCAAAAGGAAATAGATTTTAACATTTAGTTTCATTCCACTTTGTAACACCTACTTCAGCAGGCGCATATTTTCTAACCATCAAAATGAATAAAAGACAGACTAATAACAATGTCTACTTTTATTTAGGTCGAACAATAAATAAGTCGGAGTGGAAATGCGGTCACTCACTGCAGCGAAGTACTTGTATATACGTGGTAAGACGCGAGTATACCACTGGGAAAAATAAAAATATTCAATAATGGAAGCACCTCCCATTAGTTTCAGCTTTAAACACGAACTCGCAACTGCGTGCTGCGAACCACATACTTAACAGAAACTTGTCAATTCTTGAGAGAAAAAAACGAACGCACACACACGTCAATGAGGCTTTGAGGATGCGACCAAAACCCCACCCAATTGTCTAATCCCTTCCATTCTTCATACGCGGTTTAGGAAAGAGCACTGACCAGCTCCAACCTTGATGACCAGCTCATGCTAGTGTCGAAGGCTGTGGAAGTAGGGAAAGCTTAAGGCGTCTTGGACTCAGGACTCCTCCCCATTGCCTTCTCATAATAAAGACGTTTATTCTCTCTCTCTACTTGTGGCTTGCAGGTTTTGGGTTTTCTTTGCCCGAAGTACTGTTTGCGTTCATTCCCTGCCAAACAAGAAGACGCTTTTTCGGGACGATTGATGCCCTTTCGTTATTTTACTTTTCCTAGGGACAACATGTTTGCGAGATAGAACACTGTGAAGCGATCATGCGTGAGAAAATCTTTCTTGACGTAAGGAACAATTTTCTCTCCAATCGGCACCTATTTTCATGGAGAGCAATTTGCTTCCGCAGAACATTCGGTGATGCACTTTTGCTATCTCTCACTTGTTCAGTCTACACCCTGCGGTGACATACGTTTATAAGCCGCCTCGACAAAAAAAAAAAAAAAAAGTACATTTGGACCCGCGGATAAAATTGTTTCGTACGTCAACGTCTAGCCCACGCTGCTGGCGTTTCCTAGGGACAGCAAGCCTTACAGGAGCGCGGGCCCAGCTAGTGCTTAGCAGCTTTGGCCGCAGTCGCAGCTTAGAGGTGCTCTGGGGAGGTTTCTGAGATCGGCTAAACATGGCGATAACTCACTCTGCTGGCTCTAGCATCCTAGAAATCCAGAAATCATGACGATACGCTACCGATTTCCATAGTTAAAGAAGCAATAAAGGTTGCAACACACCGAAGGTAATCTTCGGCGATGGGAGAGCGTGTTCCGAAACCAGGACCACCGTCAGCCAATAGCAAGCGAAAGATCCTCGCGCCTCCTGACCGGTGAGAACACGCTTGATTATGTGAAGGGGATCGGTGGCCGAGTGGGCTGTAGCGCACACCAGCTCGGAGCACGTGGAGCTGAAAGCTCGCGCTGCAGAACTCAGGGATCCTGGGCTCAATCCCCACCCCTGCCCGTTTCGATCTGGATGAGCATCGTACCGGCGTGCGGTCGTGTACCCATACTGCGTGGTGCACGTTAAAGACACCAGGCAAGCAGTTGTACTGCACTGGCTAAATTGCTCATCTACAGCGAGTGACTCGTCGCAACTTTAAAATGGCTGACCAACTACACGCTGTATAAATATCCCCACAACCACAATTATTACCGCGGTGTGATATCTCCAATGAGCGCGGCTCGTTGCCCATAGAGCCCGGACTACGGTTCAACACAGCGAGGGCGCGCTCGAGAGCTGACAACCAAAGACATCACTCCCGCGAAAAAAATATACGAAAACTATTGCGCTGTTTTTGAGACGATTATTTATTATGTTCCCTGACGGCGAAAAGTTAACATTTTTTGACTGCTCTTATTTGCTTTTATCATATACAGATGCACACACATTTTGTAATAATAGCTAGCGTTTGAAATCTCAACGAAATGTAGCGTTTTCGTTGGTTATATGTCGTCCTGACTGCCGGAACAATGCTCCTCCCATCGCCGGAGATGACCTCAGTGTCTTCGATCTTTGATTGCTTTTTTAATAGGAAATCGGCCGCGGAACGTTATGACTTCTGGGTTCCTAGGATGCTTAGAGATCGCGCAGTGAGTGATCGCCATATTTAGGCGATGTCAAAAACCTTCTCAGGTCCCAGGACACAGGTCGACAAAGCTAGAGGGCAACCTCATAATGGTCGCGGCGATAGGCACCCGTTCTCGAACCCGACTCTACCCCGTTTCACCTCAGGATGTCCCACAACGGATGCTACGAGCCAAATTAGTCAGTCCAAACGCAAATCGCGAGACTTCACGCATCACTCCGCCTAGAGCCACTAAATGAGCTGCGCTTAGAGTATCGGCACTCCGTTCCCCGACATTGTTGTGGGCGCCGCCATATTGGGGCTTGTGCAGAGCTGACGCAACTGTAGATCGTCATGATTCAAAAGTACGACTTCCTCAGCATTTGATTCGGTGTTAGGAAGCTCATGTAATATTGATTCTCTTTCTCGCGGACTGTTTAAACTTTTGAGGAGGACGGAAAAGCGTTTCCTGCGATTTCAGATAAAGCTTCAGATAACTGGCCACCATGATTTTAAGCCACAATATGGCCAAGTGTCATTACTCTGAAGCGTAGCTTATTTAGTGGCTCTAACTCCGCCCAACCGGCAGGTCACGTGACACGGGTGTTATGCGTTGACTTCGGTGGTTCGGTCCGACCGCTAGGTGGGTGAAAGGGCAGCCCTCCTAGCTTTCGGCAAAAATCAAGGAAGTGACTTCTGTCCGCAGACCGCCGGGACTGGGAAAGAATGCTTTACCCCGCCAGGTTGAGGGCAAACAAACGCGCGCGACAATTCAGAGCGCCGAGGAAGAGTTATTCACCCGCAGACTTCAGTGGTGACAGCCTGAGCGTACTCGACGTCGTTGACGACGTACAGCCATTCCTTCTCCGCGTTCTGCGCGCTCTTCGGGTAGATGGTCTTGCGCTTGGTGGGGCACACCCGCTGGTCGACGCTGTCCTCGCGGTCCGGGGGCTGCCTCGCCAGGATCTCGCTGTCGCTCAGGTCCACGTTTACGTTGCGAAGGATACTCTTGATCAGCTGCCTAGAGGGACAGACCCGAAAAAAAATCGCCTGCCTCAGACATTTCGTCAAGCGCAACGAGGGTGCGACAGCACTTTATTTGGTTTTAGCTTAAAGGCTCGACCTGGCAAGACGCAAGGCAGCAGATGCAATGGGGCGAACGGGCGCTAAGTGAGAGAGCGCGAGAATGGAACCAATAAAGCAGCGTCAAAAGCGAAAGTCACTCGACCTTTTCTGTTTATGATTGGTTCAGCGATGATAGAACACGACGAGAAACACGACGAACACCACGATGGTTTTTTTATCACGCTGCCTGTTTGGTCCCATAAGCTCGTAGCGTCAGCCGCGTCTGAAGCTAAAGGCCGACGTACAACCTTGGTTTTCTGCAGGGAAGATAATCCTTTTAGCGCTCCCCTCTCCTAAGCTACGAGGGAAAGCCAGGTTGAGGCAAGGTAAAACGGGGAGAGGATATAGAAAAGGAGGTGGCGGGCAAAAGTGGAAAGCGCGAAGTGTACGTCGGCCTTTTAAGGTGAAACGAATTATAATACGTAGTTCCTCCCCAACTCCGCAGTCCCCGTTCCTACGCAGCGGAGGAGGAAGGGAAGGAGAGAGGAGGGGAGATAGTGTTAGCACACCACTTACAGTCGGCTTACGCCCGCTCCTCCTCCTCCTCCTCCGCGTGCGCAACACCATTGGTCGCGCGTGCTACGACGTCAAACCAACAGCTGCGCTCCTTTGCTGACACTCTCGATGTCCTTGCTACGGTGCGACCACAACGAGCAAGCGGAGTTCGTACAAGGTTCTCGCATGACGTCATAGCTTTAAGAGCAACAATTTAGCCGACGGCTTACGGGCTGTGAGTTGAAGTGACACGCCACGAAGATACGGACGGTCAGCGGCATCCTAAGCAGTGCAGCGGCCTCCCATCTATGCGCTTTAAAAATTTTAATGCGAAAGCATTAGCTGTCCCATGAAAAGAGTCTACGTCATCAGCTTTGAAGCCGCGCAAAACGGCACCTTAACTCCTTTCTCCAAGTGAAGCCGGCTCCCAGCTTTGAAACCACGCGGAAAGCCTAGCCAAACGGCACCTTAGTTTCCCCGATCCCAAAGGAGCGGAGGGAAGCTGATGGATTTCGGCTTCGGTTCTATTGGCTGGCGCGCGTCATAGTTTCAAGGAACGAGGCTCCTATTGGCCGCTGCGCGTCGGTTTCAACGATCGCCACCCCATGGTGCTGCGTGTCCCCACCGTCCGCGCGCCGGTAACACGAAGCGTCCAAGGTCAGAGCGACGAGAAGAACGCGCGCTCTGCCGTCGACGCAAATACGCCGAAGGCGAAATAAGGAGCGGAAGAATGACGTGCATGCTTTCGCATTCACAACTCATAAGAAGCGCTCAAGTGTACCTCGAGCCTTTTTTTACCTTGCAATGTCCCTTTAAGTGATGTCTTGGGTGTTGTCATTTTCTAAGAACACTTAGCATGCACAACAGCAACCTATATAGTGACGAACGGGCGGACTAACTTTGTATTTATACGGGTTTTTCATATTAGACAAGGTCCAAGGACCATCTTTTGATACTAGGCTTAGTGGACAGGAAATTCGTCTCAAAGAAACCAAATGAGATTATTTTACTGAAGAACGTTTAGCTTTGTGTGAATGCACGCTCGTTTCAAGACTGAACTTCACCCACATGCTTTTAAAGAGCGAATTTTGAAATTCGTCGATCCACGTGTATAGCGTGCCCATGAATCCGGATGAAACGTTGAAAGTGACAGCATACATCGGCTGGGTAACGTATCGTGCTACGATTTACGAAAAAGGTGCCAAAAACTGATAAAAACTTCTCATAAAAAAAAATCATTTTTTTAAATTTTTTGGCGCTTATCTATTATTTACGCACTCTTCGACTAGCGCAACAACCGACAGATGCAGCGGCCCCGGCTCAAGCTTACCACCAGGTCGCGCCAAAAGCAGACCGTATTTTATGATGAAAACAGCACACGCCCAATAAAACAATAACTGGACACAAAATGAATAATACCGATGGTTCGTCAAGTAATCTCAGCTACACGTCGTCTGCTTTTGGCGTAACCGGTCGGTAAGCTTGACCAGGGTCCTCTTTTGCCATCTGTCGGTTGTTACTCCAGTCAGAGAGCGCGTGGATAGTAGACAGGCACCATAGGTAGGAAAAATCAATTATTAATATTTTGTTACTTTTCACGTAGGTAAGTATTTTTTTCTATTTAAATTTCATGCGGTGCTTCTTTCATCTTCGGGCACCTCTGCTGCAAGTCATGGAGCGATACGTTAGTAAGTCAATTTATGCGGTCACCTTTAATGTTTCATACGGGTTCAGGGGTACACTGTAGATCCCATTGAAAGGACGCCCTCAGTTAGGAGCTGTGGACTCCCTGCACGGCGTGACATAGAGTCTAAATACACAGACTAAAACTGCAATGTCACGGCGCACTTTATGGATTTGGTTGGATCATAAGGCAGGAACACAACCACAAAGCGATTAACACCGTGACGTGGCGCTTAAGGCGTTGTTTAGTTCGGTCGTCGGCTTCTAATCGTCCTAGTTCGTTTAAATGCGATTCACACACTTGCGTTGGGCCCAACCGAGTGCGGCTACAACCGGTTTTATAAGCCTCTTAACGACCGCCCTCAGCAGCAGCAGCGGCGGTAGTAAGCGACTTAAAACCCCGTTGCCATAGCAATCCGTAAAAGGGTTAACGTCGTAAGCCGTTGCAGTCACGCTCGATCGAACTCACGTAAGTGTGTGAACCAGCCTTAAGCCCCGACGCCTGGTGAAGTGAAGTACACAAATGCTATTACTCTATTTTCCTCTCCATTTTACGCAATGATTTGCACGTTCCACGGTGTAGGTTGTTCCGCCATTTGAAGCGGTTCCTGCCTTATAACAATCAGCTCCTGACTTTCAAAAGGGGTCCAGGCATAGGTGGAAAGTTTACAATTTCCCGGAGGGGAGGTGGCTGGGGCCCGACAACCCCTCCGCCTCCACCGCCCCCCCCCCCCCCTCCCTGTCCCACCCCCATGCACCTTAAGGTCCCCGAAGCGAGTGTATTTGCTTTCCCAAAGAGCCCCTGGGGTGGGATGCATGGGGAAGGGTGGAGGGGGGGGGCTATGTTTTCTTGGGGGAAATTTCGGGGGGGGGGGGGGGGAGGCAACCGATTGGTCATTGCCGAGCTTGACTTTGGCGCGCTAGCCAGTCGCGGCAGTCAGGAATCTCATTGACTTTATCGCCGCGTATTCAACCCAAGGTTCCAGCTCACGTACGTCGGATAGGAGTTGTCCTCGACGCAGTAGGCACTGTTCCTGAGTCCCGTCGCGTTGCACGCGGGCTTTCCCGAGGCGTCGACATAGGGCCTCAGCTCCGAGGAAGCCGGGTGCTGAGCAGGGCGCCCCGTGGGCACCTGCATGCGTCCCGGGCCGGGGGCATCCGACCGCTACGGGGCACCTTGTAGCCGTGCGGCCTCGTCTGCGCAACGCCGCCCCGGATCTCACACAGGACAACGAGCAGCATCGCCGTCCGGATAGCCAACTGAAAGACAGAGTGGAGGAGAATTAATACCGTTTATTATATCGTTCATTACCCCATCCATACCTAAGGAAACAAACAAAAATAAAACATGCATCTCTACACCAACGCGGGGTCACTTCACGCGAATTCCGTTTCTGCGCCCGCGTGCAGCCCACACTTGATGGGAGCAAGCGTGGACTTATTTATAACTATACTCTGCTTCATACTTAGCGTGCAGCGCTGTCAGTGCCACTGGCGCGAGCGCTGGCTTCGTCTATAGGTTTTGTTTACGCGAGAACCGTGCAAATGATCAACAAAATCAAGCCGCCATGCGTCAGCGCCAGTGGCTATTGACAGCGTCGCACGCTAAGTATGAAACAGGCGTATAGCGTAGGCGCCTCGAATAGCAGAGTTTCTGTAGATCGTTCCGATGACTCGCGATAACGATACCCGATACTCTGACTCCGCCTCTGCGCTTACGTATATACGTATTGTTATCGGGAGTATGCGGAGGTATCTGAACGATCTAGTAAAGACTCTCTAATGTCTCTGGACACCCTCCGGGCACGAACAGACACCATTTTGTTGCTATAACGTTTTATACCCCTGTTGCACGGCCAGCCTTAACCGCGGTTAACTCAGCTAGAACTGCTGTTACGCGGCACCACAGTTACCGCACTGCACTACTCGGACAGCTATTTCAGAAGAAGTGAAGAACGCGCGTGCACTGCTCTGATGGGTGCTCAAGATGCTCGTGCGCACGTTTGCCCATAGCTTTGACTTCATAGCCGCGGAATGTTGTCCGCAAGTATTGTACGCTAACTGTGGCTTAGCCTAACTGCAGTCTAGTGTGCCCATGTAACGAGGGTATTACGGTTCTTCTTGGTCTCCGCTGGGACGTTTTTTACCAGTACCGAACTGCTAATCTGGGCTATTCGGCGTGCTCACGCATGTATGAAGATACAACGAAAGTATATATGTTTGTTAAAAGCACGTGTAAGATTTCTGTGCGATAAATACCAACGCGGGGTTTCATTAATATATATATATATATATATATATATATATTGTGTGGAACAAAGTTTGCGTGTTTCAAAATTTGATCGCTTTTGGCATGGTTTTCCATCAGTGTTGTAATAAAGGTAACGGAATACATTACTCGTCACTTGCAAATACAAGGAACGCATTACAGACCCACGTTGTCTGAAAATTAAAGGAACGCGTTACGCTTACCGTTACCGATACAAGTAACGCATATTACTTTTGCGTTACGTTTCATTTATGAATTAAAACATTTTACTGTTTCGACGTTGCAGGTATGCGTCAGCGCCATATTTCAAGGATGCTGATGTTCATGCAAAAACGTAACATAATTACCTTGAAACTTTTTACGGTTCCACTTGAATACTCACCAGGAAACACGCGAAGATAAACACGAAACACGAGAGAATTCGCATGACCTTGGCCCCCAGAAATGGGAAAAAAATTTAAAGTAAAATTTCTTTGAATTTTTTGTTTAAAGATGCAACGAGTAACATAAGTACGTCACGCGTTACTGATTTTAAAATGTAACGAAAACGCTACTACGTTACTGAAGAAAAGTTATGCGTTACTGGAAACGTGTTACCGCCAACAATGTTTTCCACAGACGCGTTACCGCTTTTATATGAAACCGCGCCGGTGAAACTTGGCTTAAAATTAACGTTGAATACGTTATGGGGCTGGCAATGTAGGAGACGTCGGACACAAAAATAGGCTTGACACGAGAAAGCGATCAACAATTGGAAAAAGCAACATCAAAGAGACGCCATGAGCGTCACATGACAGACCATGTGGCCACGATGCTCTCGGGACCTCGCCACGGGACTATACCGTCCTCTATAACAAACGAACAAGCAAACAAACAAACAAACACAAACAAATTCCGTGAAATATTTCACATGCATATAGTAAGTGCGACCACACCTTACAGAAAAAAGCGAAAAGTTTATGTGTCACAAGTCTATCTGTCTGTACAATTCTGTCTTCATTTTCCTTCCCAGTCATACAGGATTTTAAAACATCATGATCAACATACACCAGCTTGCCTGCACCTTGACAATTTTTTCGTTTATCTTCTCATTTTCTAATCTTAGCGCCTCGTAAGCAAGTGAAGTTCTGAACAGTCACCCATACATATAGTAACACACAGCTGTAGAAATTGGTAGTGCAAGTTCGAGTTCATCTGCCTCGCCTTTGAAACGGACTATGCTTGAAAGTGGGCACAAGAGGCTGAGAAAACGAAACAGCTGAAGTAATGCTTCATTTGGAAACTGTTGGTCAGTATTAGTCTTCCTAGTGTGCCTCTTCGAGAAGAGAAACGAGAGAGAGAGAAAGAAAAAGAGATAAATATGGGACTAAATACAGTTTTCCTTTGCAATCTAAATTTTTTTTTAAAGAAACACGGTTATTATATTTTTTGCATTTCTGTAATGTTTTTTTTTCAACTTTTCGTCTTCTCAGTCTCGTGTCCCCGCCAATAAATCAGATTGCCTTATCACACGACAGATTGCTTGGAAGCAACACACGTAACGATGGGTCGCTCTTCGTGACATATTTACGGGAGCCGTAAAGCGGTCTTTCGAATGACGTAAGGCATTAGCATTTTACGTATACCTATTGCTTCTTGCGCCATACGCTGAAAGGACGTTTACTAACGAAAGAGACGAGAACTCGTTGCGCAACTCGTAAGGGATGTCCACCAATGCGCCGAGAAACTGAGGGAGAGGAGGAGGCGAGAGAGCGTGAGGACGTCAGAACGCCTAATTCTGATTGGACTGACTAGTAGATAGACCTAAAGCTATATAGCTTCCCTTGTCTCCACTGCCCTCGTCGAGCGCGTTCGAATGCGAGAACCAAACGCCAGACGCCGGCATTCCGCATTCTAACGCGCTCCGCGATTGCATGGAGACAAAAGCGGCTAGCTTTAACGGTCTACCCACTAATCAATCCAATCAGAACTCGGAGTTCTGATGTCGACGCCCGCGCTCTGGTATCCTCCTATCTCTCTCTCAAGTTATCGGCGCATTGAACTCCCAATTAGAATTCTGAAAGAAACATAACAGGCGCAACTCAGATTACAGTTTGACATCGGACCACCATCGCTTTACGAGCAGGGTGCGGTCAAGACACCTTCCTACTTTTGCGGGCCCACTCTCTGCTTAACTTAAACGTTTGCTATGCGACTCTTGGGGAAGCCATCCATGCCATTACCTTTCCGTAAATGTTAGATAAAATACGCGGAAACGGCGAGGCATAACCCGACACGACTGGTAGCAGAGGAAAGTCGAGCTTTCGGTGATTTTAATATCGAGGATATATCTCTACTACTTATTCCTAGTGGCGTCTTCCTTAAATGAAGAGCTTTAGCGTGCTTAAGTACGCGAAAACAAAACTCGTATAACCCGTGTTCAGCGGGCCTCCAGAATCGGATACGCCCCTTGTACATCGATCAGTCTTGTACACATTGTTCGAAAAAGTAATCGACAATATTACTATTGCTCTTCGTTAGTAACTAATTTCATTAGATTACTTGATTACTTAAGAAAAAACGCAGTTGACCATGACTTGAAAACAACAAAAACACTGTTACTTTTGCTTGATTCACATCAATTGCCCCATGCGACGAATTGCCCCATGCGACGAATTGCCCCATGCGACGAATTGCCCCGATGCGACGAATTGCCCCATGCGACGAATTGCCCCATGCGACGAATTGCCCCATGCGACGAATTGCCCCATGCGACGAATTGCCCCATGCGACGAACTGCCCCATGCGACGAACTGCCCCATGCGACGAACTGCCCCATCGCGACGAACTGCCCCATGCGACGAACTGCCCCATGCGACGAACTGCCCCATGCGAACCGAACTGCCCCATGCGACGAATTGTCCCATGCACGAATTGTCCCATGCGACGAATCGCCCCATGCGACGAATTGTCCCATGCGCACGAATTGCCCCATGCGACGAATTGCTCCATGCGACGAATTGCCCCATGCGACGAATTGCCCCATGCGACGAATTGTCCCATACGACGAATTGTCCCATGCGACGAATTGTCCCATGCGACGAATTGCCCTGCTACGAGTTGCTCCTGTTGCGAGTTGTTCGACGAATAGTGCTACAGCCGATCTTCCCAAGGGCTGCACGTTGCACGTGCCTCGTGCATCAACGCACCTTGGGCTACTTTTGAGACATGAAAGGGCTTTAATTCCTGCGATCCGCGCCTCGTCCGTGGACGCGCGGACTGATAATGTCAAGCGCCTTTGCACTCACGAATTTTCGGCAGGCGATTGACTTCGACAAGTGTTGGGTCATAGTAACGGTACGATATTGCCTTGTTATTTTTTTTTCGGACGATTGAAATACAAAATGGCATATCGTTGTGCAGCGGCGTAGACTTTCCATTTTCCCGGGGTGCTGCGCGTTACCTTTCGCCAGAACTGGAGATGAAGGTAACGAAAGCACGCTGGGATTCCATTTCCATGTATTTTGTCAATAAAGGCAACGTGGGCATTATTTGTGTTTGACATGCCACTACTAGTAAGCTCGTTACATGGCAGGTAAACAACGTCTCGGTAAGGATCATGGCCCGGCCCGGAAGGGGGGGGGCCCAGCCCCCCCCTTTTCCAGGATTTCACCAGGGGGGGGCACAAGCACTGATGCCCCCCGAAGTCTATGCCTATGTCGTTGTGGTTTGTGCGTTCGCTGGTTCATTTTGTCGCGCGATTCTTAGTTCCGTGCTTGAAAGAAACTGCAGAAACTTTGCCCGGCTGACGGAAAGCAGGTTCCCGTAAGGTCCGTGTCAAACAGCTTTCCCTTACAAACCTTCGTCTAACAAGCCGCGATAATTCTTGGCATACCGATTCGAACGCGGCTCACCGTGAGATCCGTGCTTCGAACGCCGCATGACAACGTGTTCAAAAGGCACCGGCACGCGGCATTCGAACCAGGATATTGCGGTGGCCGTGTTTGCTGACTGATCATCTTTGTAGTGATGTGTGAACAGTGTGACTCGTCGGTTTAGGGGACACAACTGAAAACTCCAGACAAAGAGTGAACAATTCTACCCTGAAAACCCCTGAACACTCATTTTTGTGTGTGTGTATAGTTATAGCGCTCAAACCATAAGGAGGTTTACGCTCTTTCGACTCTGCATCACCCAGAAATGTGCTCAGCATTATTGTGTTTTATTATAATTGTATTTGAAACATCAGTTTTTAGCATCTAAGTACAATTGGAAACATACAAAAAAAAATCCTTATATGAATAAACACGGAACAGAAAGTAGTAAAATATTTGAAATACTGTTCAACACTGATTTTAAAGCTCATGTAGGAAGAACTAGAGCGCCCGTATTTTTTTTATATGGTCTCTTTTTTAACTACCCATGCCAAGGTTTGGATTGAATATATTAAACAAGCGTGCAGAAACGAGGACCTCTAAAGGAACATTTAATAAAAACAAGCGCTTGTTTGTCTTATATAAAAAAAAAAACTTGGGAATGAGCTAGTTGGATTCGCATAATATTGCTTACTGCGCTGCTCTGCTAACATTGAACAACAAATACTTGAAGAAAGCAGAACAAACATTTTCTTACATGCATATGTCCTTTTATACTTCTAGTTTCACTCAAGTAGCCCTGTTTTCCACCCTTTTTACAGAAATACAGTGTTATTTTATTTCTACCAGTGTTGGACAAAATACTCGATAAAAGTATTTAAGCTAAGTTACTAAATACCTGCTTCATAAAGTATTTAAAATACTACTCAAGTTACTTTCACTGTAAAGTATCTTGAGTAGACTACAAATACTTAGAAATGTAATTCAATTACCTTTGAAGATACTTCAGCATTGCGTAATTTTTGTCGATGTCAGTGACAACGACAATTATTCAGCTACGCAAATCTGGTTTACCAGAATGGTTTATTATCACGCAACACAGAACAGGAAAAGAAACAAAAAAGTGTCGTAGGGTTGTTTTATGCAGTCAAACTTTAAGGAGCAGGATATTGTCACGAAGTACAAATGATGAGGCGGCGAAATACTAAAGAAACTAAACGTTTAATGGGGCGAACTTGTACTCCAAACAAAATAGAGAAAGAAAGGCTAGCGTCGCAGGCGTCGATGTCGGCGAAACAGCAGGATCGAGCGCTGGGGCGAGACTGACTCCGGACCGCCACTCTGAGCACCTTACGTACCCGCGTGGGTGTCTGGAACATTCGGCGTAGAAAGTTCGGCACGTAGAACATTCGTTTAACTCGATCAGACGACAAGGTTCTCGAACTTACGAGAATGTCAAGTTGAAAGAATAAATAAAAGAGGAGTCTGCTCCTGGCATCGAACTCGGAGCCTCCGCGCGAGAGCCAAGCGCGGTAACCATTCGGCCACGCGCTCGCTCGGCAACGCGCATCAATAGCGAGTTTTAGTAGACCGTGTTTCCCCTTCCACTAAGACCCATCAGCTACCCGGAACTCTACAGCCAAGGCCATCGGCACGCAGGCGCAGTGGCGGTTTCTTCGTAGCGGTGTGTTAGCGGAGGGGAAACACGGTCCTCTAAAACTCCCTAATATCACTGATAGATGTTACAAAACATTTCTGGGACAACAAGAAAGAGGTCGCTTTAGCTATTGGGGAGGAGATCAGACCGTGGCGCCCCAAGCGGTTAACTTTAGAACTACATGGATGGGGACATCAAATACATTGACTCAGCGCTCGGCTGACTCAACCGAACGCGGCGTCAGCGTTCGGCTGGAGTTCGTGTTCTCCGGTGAGGGGGAGGAGGGGCTCTTTTGTTACCACTCCGGCCTGCATGAACAGTGCAGCATGCACGGTGCCCAGCTCAGCACAAAAGCCCAAGTGGGTCAAGCTCGCATCCTCTGACGACTGCTTTCGGGAGAGATCCGGCACTTAACGTGACTTCACTAATTGTTGGTATTTTTACATTACACTGTGCCCCGCGCTCTATTAAAAAAGATGACATGAACATGCCCACAAGGCCTGTGGGCATGTGCACAGGCCTTGTGTTGGGTAAACACCGAGGTGTGGGGGTGACAAACGGGTCAGAGCGCCTCGCCAATAGTGACATCGCTGAATATCACATCCTGCGGCGCACCTTAGTATGGGGAGTTCACTATAAACGAACTTGGGATAGGGATATGAGTGAATGGATAACAAAGAGAACCTACATAATAGCCACGGCAGTGGTCGCACCTTCTTTAAGTAGGTTGCATTCAGAAAGGCACTCAACGTTGGGGGACACTTTGTTGGCATTTTGAGAGGTCATCCAGCTCCTAGTTTGTTTCCTCTACTGTTTTCTGCGTATCAATGTTCGCTTACAGACAGTGTTCGCGAGAGCAATAAGTGCCGGACTGACGACAGAAAGAAAAGAAAAAAGAAGAAAACCTCGACGTTTTGCTTGAGCTGGGTCAAATATACAAAAAGCAAAACAAAAATGTATTTTTTTGTGTGTGTGTGCCCACTTCTCATTTTCTTCTATTTGTTATTTTCTTGACACTCAAGTCTGCATTGTTGTCGTGGGTCGTTTCCCGGTCTGCGTTGCGCCTCAGGGTGGCATCTTTACTTCCGTAAAACCACACCTTTTGTTTCAGGATTTTTCGGGGGAAACTCTATGGAAACAAAAGGCGCCTTTGGGAAGGCGATGTGAAGTGACCTTCATTGTACGAACTTTGGGCCAAAATATGAGTCACAATCGGCAAAAAAGCGATGTTTTCACAAGCTCAATTAAAGTCACCGTAGCTAATCGAAGCTAGCAACAGGATTTGGTTGCTCGAAAGAATGTTCATGTTTGATCGTGCCACGCCTACGCCACTTCACACCGAAAAACTCGGAAAATGGCGGAATGTCAAAAATGCATTTAAGATAATGAGTACAAGATACTCGGAATTGTAATTAAAATAGAGTATCAAATACTCTCGATCAAAAGTATTTGCAAGATACCAAGATACTTCAAAAAGTATTTAAAATACACTATCTTGAGTAGAGTATTTGAGATAGGCCCAAGTCTGATTTCTACTCGTCACAAAGTTTAGGTTATAATGTTTCCTAACCAACTCGACAGCAAACTTCCGCTCCTTGGCCTACACTTTTTTCTTAGCTTAGCGAGTTTAGAAATTGATGCCAAATTTGCACGTGGCTTGATCCGTGCTTTAGAGCGTAAAACGCCTGTGGGCGAAAATCGCGTTGCGTCGCATTGCCAAGTGGCGTAACCATAACAACCCCGGCTGACGCTATGACGTGCCGAATGCCGCTCGCCACGTGACAGCGTCAGCGACGGTTGCTATGGTTACGCCGCTCAGCGGCGCGACGGGACGCCGTTAGTGTTCACATGTGTTTCACACTCAAAATATTCAACGGGAATGATTTCTAAAAAATTACCGTTTGTTCAAAGTGAAAGGCTGGTTCTCGCACAAGTTTTTAACAGGCCGTTTCACAAGTAAATCGCAGCGCTATACAACACCAGGAACAGTGCTGATGCAGCTCTTACTTGAACTAAATTTAGCACTGATACAGTGCATGTATGAGCGCTGTATCACTAATATAGCGGGAAGTCAGCGCTGGATTAGCAAGACCAGCGCTATTTATAGCGCTGACTACAGGCTTTTGGAGTGTAGGCATGGACGCTACAAAAAGCGCCCAAGTGGAAACTGGGCCTTTCTTCCGGAGTCCCTCTCTGAACGACAACGCGAACGGATTGCGTCGGATTAGCTCATCCATTGTTCCGCGTATGTGAGTCGCCGGAGGCGTCGGTTACTCATCCCGGTTTGCCGGAAGTCCTTCACGCGCCGATCCAATTAAGAAGGCCCCCGAGAGAGTCCCAAGCAGATGCAAATTGAACGCGTAGCGCTCACGAAGCTCCAGAGAGCGCGTGAAGAACAACTCGGAGTGTAGGCACGCTCAAGGACGGAGCTCCCGCTGATCACGTTTGCACGTTCGCATCTGCTCAGCTAGAGTGCGAGTGTGTTGCACTCGGTGTTGTTAAGAAAACTTTGCAACAAGCGACGAGTAAGGTGTTCTTTTTTATGGGTCAGCAGTCCATAACACATTCCCCACACAGTAGCGTCGGAAGTGTTTGGGAGAGGGGAAGGGGATTCCCCATCTTCTTCTTCGAGTTGTTTATTACTAGGAGATGAGAAGAAGAGGGCGGTGCTCACAGGGACGCGCTCGCGTCCCTGTGAGCACTGCTGTTTTCTCCAGTCAAGCGTGACCTCCCGCAGCATTTATTTATTCATTTATCTATTTACCCTAAAGGCCCTTACGGGCATTACATAGGGGGGAGGGGGAGCGATGGCACAAAAGTTTGGTACAACTGGGTAAAGTGAAAAAAGAAAAAAACGATTACAAAGCCGGCATAAACAATGTCAAACAAGCAACAAACAACATAAATAACAAGAACGCAGGATGAAAACATAACACGAAGAAGCATTATATAAGTTAATGCATATTACTTAAATAACTAATGAACATACCAGGTGAAGTGATTAACACGATTTCTCTGGGCAGGCTGTTCCATTCGGAGATGGCAAGAACCAGAGGGGAATTCTTGAACAAGTTAGTGCGGGAAAAGATGTACGATACTTTAAAGTGATGACCTACGCGAGACGAAATACGATGAGCAGGCTGAATGAATGAGGTCCTAAATGAGATGTGATAGAGCTTGTGGAAAAATGACATGCGAGCAATGCCTCTTCTGTACTGCAGTTGGGTTAGGTTGAGGTTACGTTTTATGTTAGACACAATGGAAGTACAAGAGAAGCCGCGGGTTATAAATCTAAATCTTGCAGGCTTTACTTTGAAGTGCCTCAATATGGTTGGTTAAGTAGAGCTGATGAGTGTGCCATATGATTGATGCATATCCCAACTGCGAGGAGTTTTGTTTCTTTATTAGCTTGAAATAAAGAGCGTTAAAAAAAACACGAGTTCTGGATGTTTTGCGGGTTACATGTTCAATATGAATGCTCCATGATAAGTTAGCGGTTAGGTGGACGCCGAGGTATTTAATTGACGTGACGTTTTCAATGCGGTCCTCTCCAATCATGTCCACGTGATGAGTGATTTGTAATTTCGTTGTCAAAGTGACAGCTTTAGTTTTGTTTGTGTTTATTTGCATTAATCATGTGGTGCACCATTGCTGGACTATGTCTAGGTCCCGCTGGAGTATGCGAAAATCCAAGGGGTTAGAAATGACCCGATAAATGACGCAATCATCCACGAAGGAGACGTATGGTAGATTTAATGTTAGAGTGAAGGTCATTTATATACAAAAAAGAAACAATACCAGAGCAACGACAGAGCCTTGAGGGACTCCGAACTTCATCGGCATAGGAAAGGAAAAGCCGTCAGTGTTGTTTAGTCACAAAGACCAAAAGGCACGGGAGATTGTCGAGGCTCTCAGTATAAGAAAAGCAGGCCCAACCTGCTTGAGTCGAGATAGCATCTTTGAGCATCTTTTTGTAAAAGTGAAAAAAAAAAAAATGTTTGTGATGCGCGATTGGGATTGTTTCTTGAATAGAGGGTAATTAATTGTCTTCTTCTTCTTGGTTTCATGAAAATAAAACCGTTAGTTGTCAGTCAGCTCTCGTGTCGCCCGGTCTTTCTCGTCCTTGTCAGTCGCGTTGTTTATATTATGAATAGAAAAGGAGACACACTTGTTAATTACAACAAATTAAAAGCGGTTTGTTAAAAAAGACAGCAATCCATTGAATAGCACGAGCGTTTATATTTATGGTTTCTAATGTGTATATTAGTCCGTTATGGGGCACCCGATCAAAAGATTTAGCAAAATCAAACCAATAAAAATAGCATCGGTAGGACAAGAGGAGTGAACAAAAAGGTGAAAGTCAGTAATCAATTCAAATAGTTGTGTTTCGACACCTGTTGAGACAACACGCTCGCTGCTGCTGTCTCGTTGTTGCAATAAATCTCAAACCATTCGAAAAAAATTGCCATGGGGTAGAATGTCGTGTATCATCTAAAGATTCTATTTCAATATTAAAAGATCCAATCTCTTTTTTCTAACCAGCTCGTCTGCGTGCTTTCGTTTCTTAAAAACTCTGCATCTTTTTTATATATTTGTTTCGCAGGATTACTGCGTAGTAGGCGAATATAAAAGCGTGGGGCCTGACAGAGCGATCTGCCCCTGAAGCTCAGCAGCTCAAGGTAATTTCGTAATATTGTACGCACGTGAAATTCTCCAAAACAAAGGAGAAAGCAAACAGATCGGAAGCTTATTTGGTAGAACGTATGATAAATAAACGTCAGCAAAATATTATTCTCATTATAAATAATCAGTAAGATTCGTCGAAGCAATACTCCGGATTTATTTTTGAAACCCGTCACCTAAATGTTTATCCAGCTAGTTTCTATTGTGTGGACATGGTAATAAAATGTAAGGCAAAGTGCTAGGCAATTGCGTTGCATACGTGAAACGTTCTAACATAAGAAACATTTAGCGGTACTCTTGAGTTTCCAGACGCCAGACGCCTACGTTCACGGAACTCTTCATCAGATCGTTTTACGCGTACCATGTGTACACTTGACAGTTGTTCCCAGAATGAAGCGATACTGCCGCTAATCGGGCTGATAGACCTGGCGATCTTCCAGAGCCTTCCATACTCGCGAGCACCACCTCCTCAGTGCGCACAGGTTGTCAAGATCCTCCTCGCCTACCCCTCTGGTCACGTGACCTCCCCGTTAACCAATCAGCGTCGAGCACCTCACTCCTCCTCTCCCACCCGTCAACCAATCAGTGTCGAGCCTCGCGGCCACGTTCTTATCCAGGCTTCACGAAATGCCGAACACCTAGCCAACGAAACGAAAACTTGAAAGTATAGAACAGCGAGGACGAGGACGAGCAGGACTTCTTTCACTAATTTAGCTGAAAGAAGTCCTGTTCCCGTCCTCGTCCTCGCTGTTTTTTACTTTCAAGTTTTCGTATCTATTAACCAACACGCTCGTTTTCAATTGTTACCTAGCCGAAGAACGTTTTACGTTAATATGCCACGTTACAATGACTGCCAGTGAGCCATGATAGGACTTTGAAAACATGTATCAGCTCTTCTACAGATTGCATCCACGTGCCACGAATGTGCGGCACGTCATCTGACCTATTTGTAGATCGAAAAAAGTAACCATCAGAAACTTTTGGAGGAGAAAAGAACTAATGGGCGTGCTTGCAATCATGCTGCTCGTTTGGAAAGTACAAGTTCAGGTGCGCAAACTCAGCTCTGCCTAATGTTTTAATGGGAGAGCATTATTGAGCTACTCATCCCAGATTTCTGCCTATGTACGTCGTCTCTAATTTAATCAGTTTTCCGGAAAATTTATCGGAAAGTTGGCTTCCTGAAACCTATGCATCAATTCAGGTTCAACGCAAAATTTAGCGCAATCAGGTTCCCGCTAAATTTAGCGGAAAACTTCCTTCATGTGACCTATGCACCAATTCAGGTTCCTCGCTAAAATTTAGCGAAACCAGGTTCCCCGCTAAATCTAGCAGAAAATTTCCTTCCCGTGACTTATCCACCATTTCAGGGTCCCCGATAAATTTAGTGAAAAATTTACCAATTCAGTTTCTCCGTTAAATTTGGCGGGGAACCGAACACCTGCCCGTCTGTGCAACGATAAATGCTATCGCATTCATAGACAATCACCCCTGTAGTTTCTACAAATTTGCCTCCATCATCAATTTCTCTTTCCACATTTTTAATCCATGTTATTTCGAACATTCCCGCCGTCGAGCTAGCACATAACTCTTGAAATGTAGACGCCTGGGTGCAATACTGTGGGTTTCCCTCTGCGGGTATCACTTAGAAACACGGAAGGTTCCTTGGGTCCGGATATCGACGTGTTTATTTGACGATAACGCCCCACGTTTTCCCGAGGGCCAACAATGTCCGAGATAACGGCGCTGTTTCTTGACAGGATCGCCAGTCGGAGTCCGCGCTGCCAGTATTGACAGTGTCACGGAGGGGAGCATCAAAGAAAGGAAGGAAGGCTCCGTCGAGCACAGCCTCCCCCAGCGAGAGTCCGTCCCGTTGGATTTGGGCCGTCTTATATAGCCTGCGGGAATGGACGCGCCTGGGGTGGTCGGACGTAGGTTGGCTCCCCGGAGGGGCAGACGCGTTCAAGCAACACCACCTAGAGGAGAAGGCCATAGCGCTCTGAGAGGTTACGTCACGATGTCGGAGGAAGGAAGGCCATGGCGCAACTACGTGAGAAAATATCTGCTATCGATGCTATTGACGTGAAAAAAAACATGTTTCTTGTCAAGCGGCGCGGTGGTGTTCGTGCGCGTTTATCCGACATTAATATACGTTTTAAAGGCGCAGTCTTGTACAATTTATTATATATGGGTGTTTTCATCTCAAATCGGGCAGGCTAAAAGGGTCTAATTTTAATTTTTACGAAAAAAATATGTTTTGGGGACATTTTTGAAATGAAGGAGGGCGCAAACCGCATGTTCCCCAGATTTTTTGTTCTCGAGTTACGAAGCGTAGAAGCCGCAGTGGCAGAAACTAGTGTTTTTGCCTGCAGTCGCAGGTCGCGTGTTTGACACCCTCTGCTGGCGCTAGTGTTTTCCCTACACCCTTTTAACTTTTTTCCCCTCATTTAACAGAGTACTATAAAGATACCTTGACGTATTCAAATATTTTTAGGAATTTGATTGTTTTCTAAAACAAATGTCAAACTCGTCACTCCGGTCGCTTTTTGGTCAACTTTGACAGGTCGTTACTTTGTCTGTACTTAAAGTAAATTTTCTTTCTTTGGCTCTACAGAAAGCCCAAAGCAAGCCCATTGTAGAAATAATAATATCATTATGATCTGTTGACTAGCCGCTCCTCTACCTTCAGGTAAACGTTGTAAAAAATAACAAATGTTGAAAGTTTAAGGTCGATTTTCTCAAAAACACCCATTTTCGTAAATTTTTATTTTTTAATTTTTTTAGATATATTAGTCGACTACAAGAAAAAAACAATCTAGAAATGTAATATTCTTGTTGTATGTCCTCTATTTGAGCCGCAATCACGTGAAATATGTGAACATTTATTATTTTTCACAACGTTTATGTGAAAGATAGCGGGCTATAACCAGCAGATCATAATAATATTACTATATCTATACTAGGCATGCTTAGGCCTTTCTATAGAGCTAAAGAAATAAATTGTACCTTAAGTACAGACAAAGTAATGACCTGTCAAAGTTGACCGAATATAGACCTGAGTGACGAGTTTGACATTTTGTTTAGAGGACAATCAAATTATTAGAAATATTTGAATACGTGAAGGTATATCTATAGTACCTATTCAATTAGGGGCAAAAGTTAAAAAAGTGTAGGAAAAACACTAGCGCCAGCGAGGATGTCCAAACACGCAACCTGCGGCGGCGAGGCAAAACAAGTTTCTGCACTGTGGCTTCTACGCTTCGTAACTCGAGAACAAAAAATCTGATGAACATGCGGTTTGCGCCCTCCTTCAGTTGAGAAATGTCCCCAAACATATATTATATTTTTTGTGAAAATTAAAAATTAGACCGTTTCAGCCTGCCCGATATCCGAGGTTTCATCTCAAATCGGGCAGGCTAAAAGGGTCTAATTTTTAATTGTCACAAAAAAAATATGTTTCGGGGCATTTGTCAAATGAAGGAGGGCGCAAACCGCTAGTTCCTCAGATTTTTTTGTTCTCGAGTTACGAAGCGTAGAAGCCGCAGTGGCAGAAACTAGTGTTTTGGCCAGTCGTCGTAGGTCGCGTGTTTGACACCCTCTGCTGGCGCTAGAATTTTTTTCTATACCCTTTACCGTTTTCCCCCTCATTTAGTGGGTCCTGTAAAGATACCTTGACGTATTTAAATATTTCTAATACTTTGATTGTCTTCTAAACAAAATGTCAAACTCGTCACTCAGGTCGATTTTTCGTCAACTTTGACAGGTCATTATATTGTCTGTACTTAAGGCAAATTTTATTTCTTTAGCTCTATTGAAAGCCCTAAGCATGCCTAGTATAGATATAGTAATATCCTTATGATCTGCTGAGTAGCCGCTCCGCTACCTTCACGTAAACGTTGTGAAGAATACCAAATGTTCACACATTTCACGCGATTGCGGCTCAAATAGAGGACATACAACAAAAATATTACATTTCTAGATTGTTTTTTCTTGTAGTCGACTAATATATCTAAAAAAATTCATGAAATAAAAATTTACAAAAATGGGGTTTTTGAGAAAATCGATCTCAAACTTTAAACATTTGTTATTTCTTACAACGTTTACGTGAAGCTAGCGGAGCGGCTAGACAATAGACCATAATGATATTATTATATCTAAAATGGACTTGCTTTGGGCTTTCTGTAGAGCCAAAGAAAGAAAATTTACCTTAAGTACAGACAAGTAATGACCTGTCAAAGTTGACCAAAACGCGACCGGAGTGACGAGTTTGACATTGTTTTTAGAAAACAATAAAATTCCTAAAAATATTTGAATAGATCAAGGTATCTTTATAATACCTATTAAATGAGGGGGAAAAGTTAAAAGGGTGTAGAAAATCCACTAGCGCCAGCACAGGGTGTCAAACACGCGACCTGAGACGGCAGGCAAAAACACTATTTTCAAGTAACGCCTTTTGGCGGGCCAGTTGGTTCATGATTTGTAGAAATAAATGAACTGCGCAAAGGACGAGGACAGAGGTAGAAACGAGTACGACCTGCGCTCCGTGTGTCGTACTCGTTTCTACCTTTGTCCTCGTCCTTTGCGCAGTTCATTTATTTCTACAAAAACACTAGTTTCTGCCACTGCGGCTTCTACGCTTCGTGACTCGAGAACAAAATGTAATAAAGTGTTTTCTAGACCCGTTGCTATGCGCAGCATTCATTTTAGCTAATAAGACACAAAGCGCGTTACGACAGTCGATCCACGCGCGTTGCCGTCGCTTCGACGCGCGCCCCCGATGGCCTTCCTTCGTGACGTCACGAGAGGAGCACTCTGGCCTTCTCTTCTAGGAGATGTTGGTTCAAGTCAAGATCCCCAGGGGTGTGCCTCGGACAAATCACCCGAGAAGGGCGAGGGAGAGCCGTCCGCAAGGTAATACGGCCTCGCCTCGAATCCGGGACGCGCCCCGATATGGCAACGCCCCACGGCCTGCCAGAGCTAGGCCTAGATAGGGATGCGGGGAACACGTGGTACCCACACTCTCCCCTCCTTAAGGCTGAGGTAGGTTTAAGAAAAATAAAAATTAACCTACCGACTCTCGAAAACAAAACAAACGCGGCGGTGTCGGATCGCACATGCATGGCGGAACAAATAATTTGCCGTCTTCGGTGACGTTCCCGACGACGCAGTCGCTCGCTCACCATGGCGTCGCGTCCTTGGTGGAAGTGGATCGTGGGGCCTTGGGACTTGCCACGGGACGAACGGGAACAGCTGGTCCCTGGTCGGCGAGCCGTCCGACTGTGGCGCGGGTCTCGTGGATGAAGAGCGGTAGTCCTCTGACCGGATGTCTATCCGGACGGCGCACGAAGACGACGGGTCGCTGGTTCGGCGAGCGGCCGGCCGGGGTCGCGGGGCTGTTTGACGAGTCGCACGGAGCCGTGGTCCATGGACGCCGCTGAACTGCCGTAGCCAGGAGACAGCAGCCGCCGAACGGCGCGAAGCAACGTCCTAGCTGGGGATCCTCTTAGGTGCTCTTGGGGGTCGTCTCGTACCGCGGTAGAATGAATGACCACTTGGTTTCCGACCGCTTGTGACGCAGGGGCTGATTGTGACGACGCTCGCACCGCGCTCTTGCGGTGACATGCTACACACGTGAGCGTAGGTGGAAATAACTGACCAATGGCCGTTACGCCTACCCTTTCCCTCAGATGCTGTAGAGGGAGGGATTACCCTACGGGTAGATCCGGGAGCAAACGCTGAGGTGACCTTCTGTTTAGGTCATTGCTCGCCAGCAAACAATGATGTCTGACGCGTTCGCGAAGGCAGCAGGTGCATTGTGCTTTGCACTTCCCTTAATGTGACATTTCGCCATTTACTGGGGCTGCATCTACGAAAACTCCAGATATTAGTTTATCCGAGTTCGCAGATTGTAGATAGACGCCTGTTGTTGCGGACGCTCTATAATAGTCACCGCCCGGTCGGTCTGTGCTTCTCTCGTTTCCCAGGGAGAGACACTGCGACGAGAGACAGCGAATGGGCTTACTGTACTTCCCGGTTGCCCGTCCTCAAGAGCCGGCAGTCCGGGCCCGCCGACCCTGGTTGTCTCCCGTCGTTCAGAGCTCGCAGTCGGAGTCCGTGTCTAGGCCTGCGGATCGCCCTTCCCACGCCAGTGCTCCGTAGGCTAGCTGTTCCGGGCTATCACAGCCCGAGTCTCGCTGCGGAACCGCTCCGGGATCGTCATGGCCCAGGTCGGTATGGCCAGGGCTCGACGTTCCCTCCAGTCTTGGTGCAAACCTCGCTGGCGGGCCGCTCCGGGGATCGCCATGGGCAAGGCTAGTCAGAACGGCTTCGTCGTTCCTGCCCTGCCCCAGCTTCGCGCGCACTCTCTGTCTCGTGCCAGTTCGTGCCTTCATCGGCCGACCGCCTGTCGCATGCCCTCCGCCCCATCTTCTTCCACCCTCGTCTCCCACATTGTTCATCGCCGGCGTTGTCTCGCGTTTTACGTGCATATTGCCGCGGGGGCTGCGTTTGTTCGTCCCGCTCTTCTTCCCTTTTATTGTAGGGTTTGAGATCGCAGACATGCACAGGCCCGCTGGCTTTTATCGAGTCCTTATCAGTCAGGTTGTACGACGAGTGGTGGAAATACTTCGTGTACTCAACACGAGCTCAACCACTTTGCTGCCAGTGAAGCAGAAAAGGCTTTGCTGGAATCGCTCAGAACATGGTTTCGTCTGAGCACGAGATCGCCTACTTTACAGCGGAGATCTCGGCGAGAGCGGTCGTACTGAACCTTTTGTTCAGCTCGCGCTACCCCGAGATTGCGACGGGCCTCCGAGAAAGCTTTCGTCATTCGGGTTTGTAGCGTGCGCGCTTGTTCGGTCTGTTTCGATTGTGCATCGCTCACTCCGGCGTTTGCCCTGAGGACGCGGTCCGTTGGATTCGGCAATTCTCTTCCAAATGCGAGGAAGGCGGGGGTGAAGCCTGTCGAACGATTGACAGTGGAACGGAGACCGAACCAAATCTCGGAAATGTATGACTCCCAGTCCCAGTGCTTTTCGGCAAATGCTGCCAGCATGGGTTTGATGTTTCTGTTACATCGCTCCGTGATGTTCACCTGCGGGTGGTAGGGTGTGGTTGGTTTGCGCTTGATGCCCAACGCTTTGCAAGCGTCCACAAATACCTTTTCGACGAAGTAGCTTGCTCCATCTGTTAGAAGAGCTTCAGCGAACCCGAATTGGGTGAACACCTCCATGAGCTTTTCCGTGATTGCTCTTGCCGTCAGCTTTCGTAGTGGGAAACGTTCTACCCATTTGGTGAAGTGGTCAGTGACAACCAACAGATACTGGTGTCATTTGGGGCTCCTTGGTAAAGGGCCGACCAGGTCGCAAGCAACCAAAGATTATGGTTCTTGGCTGTGGATCGGCTGCATTAGGCCCAGAGGTTTGCCGCGACTTGGTTTGAAGCTTTGGCAAGTGTGGTACGTGCGGGCGTAGCGGAATACGTTCCGTTTGTGGCATACCCTTGTGTGTAAGTCTTAGAGCCGCTTGCATGTCCGGCCAAGTGCGAGTCGTGATAGTAACGCATTACGGCGCACCTCAAACTTTTTGGCACTACCACCTTGAACACATTATCTGAGTCCTTCTCAGATGGGACATACTTCACGAGGAACTCGTTGGTGTTTAGTAGAAATCCAGCGTGTCAGTATCGGTACCAGATACATCCCGACACTCGGCGTTTACTGCAATACCAGCAGTCGTACGCCCGGCGGACGCACCGCCCGACTCCACGGAGTCCGATTCACTCGAGAGTCCGTCGATCACCTTTCGATCGAAACAGATGACCAGAGCCTAATATGGCTGTCCAGACTTCGCGAACCCGCAGGACGGTTAGCGAGATGGGCCTTGCTACTGCAGAAATACGACTATGTCGTGCGGTACAGGAAAGGCACCACAAACGTGGTGGCGGACGCATTGTCGCGAGCCCCTGTAGACTGCACAAATCTTTCCGCGAGGACCCAGGCCGAGCCAACGGCAAACTTCAGGCCACGCGAAGCCGTAAGTCGGTCCAAAATGGCGGCAGCACCACTGACCTCCTCGGACGAGTACGTGAACCACATAGACACAGTGAGCGCGGTGGGGATCGTGTTCAGCAAAGAAGAGCTACTGAAAGCTCAGCAGAATGATCGTTTTGCGTGTGAATTCTGAGTACCGGCATATTTCCCGAAAAATTAAAGATAGCAAGAGTGTCCGTGATTCACAAAGGAGGTGACAAAAATGACCTAAATATTTACAGACCAATCTCCGTTCTTCCCATTTTTTGTAAACTCATAGAAGGAGCTATTAATGCACGTCTAATAAAAAACTTCAAACAAAAAAATGTTATAGCTGAGCAACAGTACGGCTTTCAGAAGCAAAAATCGTCTGAATTGGCATTGCTAAACATCAAAAATAAAATAGTTGACAATTTCGAGCAGAAGTTATATGTATACAGTAGGAGTGTTTCTTGACTTCAAAAAAGCTTTTGATTCAATCAAGCATATTATTCTTTTCGGAAAATTGTCAAAATATGGAATTAGGGCAATTCCACTTAGTTTATTAAAAAGATATTTATCAAATCGTTCACAATATACAGACATTAATCACGCGAGGTCAAATATTGGTCAAATAGATTACGGTGTCCCGCAAGGGTCCATTCTTGGCCCTCTCTTATTTTTAATCTACATAAATGACATAAGAATTCCTCAAACACCAGATATAATTTTATATGCTGATGACACAAACGTATTTTTTCTGGAACAAGCTTAGAATTACCTGAGCACAAAACCAACGCATGGCTTGACAATTTATCATCGTGGCTTAGAGTAAACCAAATTCAATTAAACACGAAAAAAAAACAGTATATTATATTTCGACCACAAAATGAAAGTATTCAGCAGGAAATTCAATTTCAAAGCGAAATCATCGAACGTGTTATATCACATAGGTTCTTAAATGTTCTGTTTCATGAAACTCTAAATTGGTTTTTCCATGTGCAGAGAGTAAAAACGGAAATCTCACGATCTATCGGGATTATCTATAGACTTAAAAATGTGCTGCCTCACTGGGTAAAAAAACAACTATGTTATACCTTAGTTCATTCACGTCTTCACTACTGTGTCCTTGTATGGGGGACCACAATAAAAACAAATATAGAAACTATTGGAATTACCAGCTGAACATAAGAGAATAAACACACAAAAAATTATATATCCACACTGCTGGACTATGCATCGTTTCAGCTTCGGTCCAGACGCAGCCAATGATACGAGCGCGAGCTATGTGGCCCAGAACGGTGCATGCACTGCACGAGCGCGTGCTTGGCAGGGACACCGAAAGCCCGCGGAGACTCGCGCTATGTAGCATCGGCTGCGTTAGGCTGCGTCTGGGATGAAGCTGAAACGAAGTATAGCAACCATTTAATGCCACTTCTTTCTCCTTCTCAGTTGGCTACCAGACTAAGGTGCCTTTTTTCATTTTCTTCTTCATAGTCCTTTGCAAAATCGATATGCTCTGCGGACCCTATAATGATAAATCCTTTTCTGAAGTTATAGTCAGCGTTCGGCCTAATCATGGAAGGCCGACCACAGCGACGCTTTCGGTCGCGCACGTCGCCAAAACTCTGTTTCACCTTACGTTGTACCGCAGCGAAGGCTAGAAGCGCGAGCTCATAGCGTTGGCAGCTGCCCTTACTGCACGAGAGCTTGTGCCACCAAGATGTGCCCTAGAGCAAGGAGCTCGCGCTTGCAGCCTTTCCTGCGGTACATCGTAAGGTGAAATAGAGTATAGGCTCCGCAAGAGGACGATTTTGAAAAGGACTATGAAGAAAATGAAAAAAGGCACCTTAGTCTGGTAGCCAACTGAGAAGGAGAAGAGTGGCATTAAATGGTTGCAGCAGTGTGGATGTAGAATTTTTTGTGTGTTTATTCTCTTATGTTCAGCTGGTAATTCAATACTTATGAACCAACTTATTCAGCTTCAACCCGTAACAATTATAGAAACCCTGCACATATTACAGAAAAAGGCCCTGCGCTTGGTAAAAATGCCCCGTACCGGAGTCACTCTGCTCCGCTCTTTGAAAAGCACCGAATATTAACTATTCAAAATGTTATAAATAAGAAGTTATCTTTAATCTATAATCAAATCAAATTAGAACCAACTGTTTTTTTTTCAGTACGTATGTTTGGAAAGATCATCCATACAATTTTCGGCACACGAGCTACAGAAAGCAAAAAATACGCACAAACTATGGCGTACAAAAATTAGATTATCAAATACCTGTACTTCAGAACGACCACCTTGATCTCATGACCATTATTCTGGGAGGTATGTCTATACAAGCTTTAAAAGAAAAACAAAAATGTTTATCTATTGTGCCTTCAAAAATAACTCGTTTTTTCATTATTATTTTTGTTGTTGTTGTGCGCATATGTTGTTTTTTGTGCAGCATTTCTCTGCGGGCTTAAAGAAATATCTTTGTAGAGATCGCTGGCTGGCTGCACTATGTTGTGTGTGGCCCCTTTGTCTGCCGTATTTGTGCAGGCCTAAAAATTGATGTGCGTCGTTGTTTGTCCAACGTGGGGGACAATCTGGTTTTAGTTCATTGTTTTTTTCTTTGTATAGAGTGTTTTGTACTGCTTATGGAATTTTATATTTGATCTTTCATGATCAAGTAGTTTTCGTCCTCTGAGACTTTCAATTTGTCTGGCCGTGGAGAGGGGGGGGGGGCTGGCTGTCGCCTTGTCAGGCATGCCGATGCCTTTTGTGGCGGCCCCCAGACAACTGCCTTCCTCGACGGTTGTCTGAATAAATTTTGATTTGATTTGAATCATAATTAAGATGACTGTAGTAGAGAACAATGATTCCTTACCAACAGATGTAATACGACGCGGAAGGATTACTTATTCTATGTGTAAAGTACAGTTTTCTGAACATATTTTTATTGCTCTAATCTTCGCCATAGCAAAACTAAAACAGGATTATTTTTAATTTCCTTAAAAACCTTGTTTTGATTTTTCTTTCAATTTCTGACTTGATTTCAATAGAACATTACTCTTCTAGTTTTTTGTTTCCTTAGCGATCACTTTTGAATGCTGGGACGTTACGTAGCTGACGAACAAAGTGAAAGTTAGAAAACAAGGACAGGTATTCAATTTGCAGGACTTCTTTTTGCTCGTGTTCAGCCATGTTTAAATCTTTCTTGATGGATAATTATTTGACTTAGATACAAACACAAATGCACACGAAAATCATCCAATAACAAACAAACGGTAAATAAAAAAGAATTCTGGGTCATATTTGCCGGAACGGTTTGATATAAATCATGATATAAAAACTAGTTTGGTTTAAATCACACGATTTAAAGAACAATTCAAATCACGATTTCAAAGCACAATTTATATCACGATTTAAATGGCATTGATTTGTATTGTACAGCTTGTTCAAGAGGCAATACAGCAGGAGGCCTTAAACACTAGAATGAAACTGTGGCATTCAAATTACTACAGAAGAAACAAATAAAGTTTACACAAATAAAGCAGTGTTTAAAACTGAAAAAAAAACCAATAATCAAAAAAGCCTAAAGCTTCTTCAGTCTGGAGACATCAAAAACGTGTAGAAAATGTCACTGGGCAGCTTAAACATCAAATAGAGATAAATCCTAATAATGCAAAATTAAGAATTTTATTCATCTTTCCTATGCAATGCATAAGTAGACATTGAAAGGAATCGAAGCTTGCATACCTCTAAATATTGGCAAGTTTAAAGAAATGGGTAAAGTGCAATTTTTACGGAACGACAAGCAACACGTTTTGTGCAAACACGACGCGAAACGTGCGTCGCGCTGTAATATGTATACACTTACGTCAGAACTGTACACCGATCTAACTCTCTCTTCGTCTTTTCTTTTTCGAGTTTGACGCAACAGAAGCTGTCATTCACGCGGCGCTGTTCCGACGGGCATCGCCACCGGCACTACAAGCTTATAATTAGGGACGTTTCGTTGGTTCCCGCCACAATGATGCTCGTCGCGGACGGATAGATAATTGTGTCAGCACCTCTGGAAGGATTCCAGATGCAAATGGTCGTGGTGAAATCCGAACTAAATATTCGCGCCATTTCCACCTCTTTGATCTCTTCTCGCAGCCGTTTCGATTGTGAAAGCCAAATCTAGCGCCGTCTTTATGTTTTAACAACTTTTTTTCAGTCTGGGTATTCTTTAAATCGAAAAAGACACGGTGCTCGCCAAAGTCATGACGTCAGAAGTATCTACGTACACGTCACGAGCATGTTCCAAGCACGTTTGCGTCATGCATATGTATTCTTCAAACATGTCTTCTGCAGACGGCTTTCTGGTCCCCTTTGTGGGAAAAAGAAAACTGAACTCAACTGAAAGATAATTAATGTTCAACTCCAAATCAATCTCAACGCAAGAAAACAAACAACAGGAGCATCAAAGACAGTGCATACGCCACTACAAATACTCTGCATATTCTGGGACACAATGAGAAGGATTTGCTTTTAATTCTAATTATCCCAGGCTCCAGAACAAAAATGAGGTTTTGGTTGTGAGGCGCTTTGTAAATTCAATTAAAAAACAAAATAAAAACCATGTCGAGTATATTAAAACAATGTCAACAGCACGCCATTATGATTGAGACTTGCGCTTCTCTCGATAGCGGTGAGTTTTTGGTGTTCTAACTTTGACTTGCTCCAAGGGGAAAAACGAGAAGAAGGCATTACCAGCAGGTTGATGATGCCCGCTGATGAATTACCACATAAGGGCGTTACGCTTCATCGATCTTCGGGACATTTAATGTTGGCTTTTTAACGACTTCCCTGAGCTCCACCTCAGTGCTTTACGAGTCAGATCAAAAACAAAAAAATCCAGCCACTCAAAAAAAAAAGAAAGAACGATTATACAAACAACACGCAAGCGCACAAAGCATGACGACCAAAGATACCTAAAATGCGAATGAAGTGTGGAAGTTTAGGATCGAAAACAGAACCTTATCTCGAGCAGTTTAATTACCCCTTCGGGCAAGTTTGACTTTTAGGGTCGGGGGCGTGCGCACTGGAACCGCCGCAAGCGTCGACATCGCACCGAGCGAACGTTCGCCAACTGGCTTGCTCCCACGAAACGGAATACACCAGCTTCAATGAGAGAAAGTGCGATTGCGCACACGAGTTTACATTTATCGAAACCCGAAAACAGTGCTGACTTCGTGTGTCTGTGTGCTTGTGCGTGCGTGTTTGTATGTGTGTCTTGGGAACTTGTATTGAGCTCAAAATATATTCGTAAAATAAAAGAATTCCGTAAAAATGTGGAACAAATGACTGCTCGTGTTTTAGTTTTCATTCCGGCTTTCCAAGCGCGAAAAACAGTCAATCCTCTGTTTATTTTTTTCCACAGTGGCGTAGGTTTTCACAGTGGAACGGCCTTTGGAAGATCGAGTTTGCAGTGACCTTGCGATGCTAAGCGGTCTCTGACGGTATTTTACGCAGAGCGAGAGGGAGAGTGAGAAAAGTAAGCATGTATTGGCGGCTATCAAAACAAGTCAAGGAAAATAAAATATATATTTTTTTCTATCGGGGTAAATTTAGAAGCGAGTTAGGAATATGCGACTTGCAGTATACCTGAAATGTCTCGGTGTCCTTGTAAAAAGAGCAGGCAAAATGTAGGAAGAAGCCAATTGACTTACTAAATTAGTGGCCTTTATATAAAAAAATGTTTTTTGCTTGTCAACGAGAATGAAGTTTATAAATGACGCTTTAGTAAAAGTCTCAATTACTGGAGGTAAACAAAAACAAAGTTATCTAACGCCATTTGTTCAAATTCTTTGTTGACAAGATTTTAATCCGGGAGATGATTCTATGGGTTATAATAAAATGATAATTCGAAGGATTACTGACAGGATAATAAGGAATTTGCGCAAGTTGTCCACTAGTGAGAATTTTAATCCTGTCTTACTTGCCACTCGGTACACGCAGTCTTTCATTATTGTGCATGAAAAGAATATATTCTCGGTTCTTAAGCCTTAGTCGGTTTCTTTTAACGAATAATATCATAAAACTGGTGTAATTGGATGTATCTGTATACTCGCTAAGACATCTGATGACGGTTTAGACAGCGTCTGCAAAAAAAAGAAAAAAATCCAATGTTGAGATTTATTGGGATTGCTGTTGATCTCTATTTTATTACAGGAAACCCTGTTGGTTCTGAAATGGTGTCATTGCGTAGCGGGAAAGCAATCCCATGTAAACGGTCATTCGATGCCGCTTCTTGGCATGCGCATAGTTAATGTGGTATTCGTTCGCTGAGCTCGTAGTTTTTCCCAAGGAGATGCAAATGCACGCAACTAGTTTCAAGCCATAAAAAAACAACGCTTCCTGCTTTTCTTCCACAATTACTACCTTGTTTCTTTGTGCTGCTAGCTCTCTCGAAACGAAGGCTCTCCGGAAGTAGACACAAACATCCTCAAACCAGTCTTTAAATTACAAGGAATGAAGCTCTGACTCGCCCAGTGTAGCGCAGAGCCTCGATGACCCAGCTGCAAAACGAGCAAGCGCGCTATCTCCAAACCAGTTCCGATAGAAACCAGGGTCGCCATCGTTCAAGAGACACGTGGGTCTGTTCGCACGTGGGAAGGGGTAAAAGGCCGCATGCCGACGCGGAAGACTGCAGGGATTGCAGCGGTCGCTGTAACGTCGAAGTATGCGCGGTTCGGCGGATAAGCTCCACATTCCTTCGCCTCGGTGCCATAGATGCCTCGAATGGAATTTTTAGATCGCGCTCTGCGTTGTGGACGGCTCGTCAGCATCTGGAGCGATAGCTCGTGCTGCGATAGTTTACACTCCGGTATCGGCGTTGGTACTGGCGCCCCTTTTATGTAATTTGTGATGACTGCTGAAAGGTTAAATGTCTTTAGCAGTCGTACCACATTGAACGAAGTGACGGACTGCGATGGTGACTCTCTGCTAGTGGCCAGTTTAACATCCATATGACTAACTTGACTTTTTGTCGAGGAGATGACATTTTATGCTGATGCACAATGGGCTTCGAGACCTGTGGCCCCGCTTATACATGACACTTTATGCTGATGGATGGTGTAATTCAAAAGCCATGGCACAGCTTGAACATAAAATTTTACGCTGATGGATATCTGGCTTTAAAATCTGTGGCGTCGACATGACATATTATTTTGATAAATAGCGGGCCTTGGGATCCGTAGCACAACATGGACATGACATCTTATGGTAATGGATAGTGGGCTTTGAGACCTGTAGGCACAGGACAGTCAAAATGGAACGATGAATATATTGTGCCCTTCACACCTGAAGGTGCAAAATCCGCAATGGTGGAATAGGTGCAAGCAAAAATTTGGTTTTACGAAGTAACGGCTGTAATAACATAGCTCGGTACTTACATTAAAGCGGCAACAGCACCAGCGACTAAAGCATGAAGCTTTATAAAAGGACAGCTTTCTAATTGCGACTGCACAAAAGATTCAAGGTATTTGAGGGCCAACACGACCCCATGAATAGACGAAAAAGTTTCGCCGGAGCCTCGCTTACTCTCGAGGAAGGCCATCATTTTTGCGACAGTGTTGGGCGACGGATACGCTAAGCTTAGACTTTCAAAGAGAATCACAATTGTCCTAACATATAGCACAATAGATAGGATTCGTAAGAACCAAAATTTGGCGCAGGCTGGTATTTAACCGGAAAGATATTGCCTATTTGTGATATGGGGGAAGCCTTTCCTTGAATGAGCGTGCACTTAACAACACGTAGTAGGAGCATTCCGATCTCAAACTTGACGAAATGTTTTGTCAGGAAGTGAAGGTGATAATATTTAGGTGATAATATAAGTGATAATAAGTTTGCCCTTGCGGATTCGGGCGGTTTCCCACCGGCGACGAGCTGATCCTGGAGCGGGGTGGCGAGATCCGCTATTGGCTGGCGTAAATCTGGATCAGTTCGGGACCCATTTCCAGATTTTCCGCCATCGACGAGTCGATTTCGCCACCCGGCTCTAAAATCCGCTCGCCGCCAGCGCGGATACGCCCGCGAATCTGCAAGTGTAATCGCGCCATTAATGAGGAAACTTCCTTTCGCCGATGTAATTAGCAACGATATTTCGGCGTCGTTTGGCTATTACATTTGGGGATGTTGCCTCAAAGGTTGGGGAGATAGAAACCTGTTTGTCTAATTCAGAAATGCACAAATCCAGAAAGAAACAACAAATAAACTTCATTTTGAAAGTCATCGTTGACTTCGCACGAGTTTGGCCAATACTCTATTTGCAAAGAACCGATGTGAGCGTCAAACTACAGCCCACCGAACGGGGCGTCGATAGAGGCGCAACTCTGCTATTTTATATTGCAAGTGAGGACGCTGATCGATTATTTAATCTTTCGAGAGTGCTATGCTCAAGAAGGCGAATGACGAAAAAGCGCAACTTCCTACAAAATACATTTATAAAAACACACACGCACACACACAGACACTCACCCACACACACACACACTAGCAAATAGATGGAGCCTTTCCTTTTCGTTCGAACTTACTTTCATCGCACTCATCACTTTCGGTGACTGCACTTTTTGCGCGTGT
Source organism: Ixodes ricinus (assembly GCA_037355805.1). Taxonomy (NCBI): domain Eukaryota; kingdom Metazoa; phylum Arthropoda; class Arachnida; order Ixodida; family Ixodidae; genus Ixodes; species Ixodes ricinus. Next base: position 116,207 of record JAZHYW010017864.1, read on the forward strand.
GTGTACGACAGTAGCGCGCGAAACTTTCCTCCCCTGGTAGAAGTTCCCCCTTCGTAGTGCAGAAAGCAAGATTACGGGAAGGTGTACACTGTTTAGCGCTTCTTGAAGTAAAAAAGAAAACACACCAACAAAACATCGAGACTCCAAGGTATTGATTATACTTAGAGGCACCTTTTTGCTGCATTTTAGAGGAAGGGAAGATGGCTCGATCGTGTCAAGCTTTGATTAGCACTCAAGGGCCGCGTTGTTTGGGAACGCAAAAGACGCTTCCAACAAAAGTGGGATAATCGAATTTCGCCAATGCACAAAGACCGGAGTTAAAGTTTTACGTCACAGATTTCTAGATTTCGACTAACCTCTAGAGCTAATGACTTTTTATACGATAAAGTTTTCAAATCAAGGTTTAACCCTCTTCCCAGGCTCTGCTCCCTGAAATAGCTAAATAGCAAAAAAAAAAGCAAATCAATCCAACTAGTGTCTGTTGTTTCTGCTTGTTGAGATACTTGCGCCTGTAGCTGCTTCCACAGCAACCAAAAAGACAGACACGACCGGGACAACCCTAACCAATGATTGCTTCACGAAGCTGCCTTTTACGATGCTCGCCATGTTGTGAACTGCAAACGGTTCTCCCGGTGGCTGTCGCTGCTGTCCTCCTTGTCGCTATGAACGCAATCAACTCCACTGTCTGAACTATAGTCGGTGACAGGTCAAGAAGGAAGTGGAAGCTCCTCCCACCTCTTTCCACATTAGTAGAGCGAACGCTGGAGAGGAGGCGACCTCCTCTCCACCGTTCGCTCTGCTGAAGTGGAAAGGGGTGGGAGGAGCTTCCACTTCCTTCTTGACCTGCCACCGACTATAGGCTTCAAGCCGGACGCAAGAGCAAACGCAGATTTTATGTTTTATCTGTTTCGCCTCTCGAACAGGAATCCTTTCAGCAGCGCGTTGCAGCAATTTTGTACCCATTAATTGAATAACAATATAAGAAATATACAACAAAGCTGGCACAAGCACAACACCGGCCCTTTTTCGCATTTAATCCATACAGCTGGCAGAACTAAGCACCACATTTTTTTATATTTACAAATGTCCATACGGGGACATCTCAAGGTTCTATTCCATCCTGCATGAGCAGGATAAAATGCTTATTGTACAAAAAATAATATGGATAAAGCCCCTAATAAAGCACTCTGCATATTCCGCATAACGACATAAAAAGAAATAAAAACAACGACAAACGCATAGTTACCATTTGATTTGTCGTCCCGAATGAAAATTTGCTACCCTACGACCCTACTCTTAGTGTTCATGATACAAAGTCCAAAAGGAAAACAGGAAAAAGATGATGATAAATTGTTCGCGCTAGTTGTGTCGCGATCTGTACTTCCGAAAAGGATACGGCTCATTAATGAATAAAGTGCCATATTTTCTTGGGTCTCAAAAATATCTTTGCGATTCGGAGAATGCATTTGACGGGACGCACTCAGTGAAGCACCCGTCTCTTTCTACGGTTGTAGGGTGAAGGAAAAGGAAAGAAGAAAAGAAAAAACAGGCAGACAAAGTTCAAACTCGACAGGAAGGTGATACCTTTCCTGTCTGGTTCTCATCCGTCAGTTGTCTTCATGTCACGAAAAGGGCATTTCACCTCTCATTGTCTCGTCATGCCCTTACTGGACCACACAAGTGGCAGATTTTTCCCAACCTCATTCCTTTTCGTTCCCATCCTTTTTCTTTTCCCCTTGCCCTAGCAAGGGCCGTTGTACCAATGCCCTCTTAATAAAATAACATAGAAGTCTTCATTCCATTAGTAGTTTAGATTACCATATGTCCCGCCTATATTAACCAGGAACATACTATAATTATATATATACCAAAAAAAATACCGTCAACCCAAATTACAATTATCTCTATATTTCAACCGCATCAAGCATGAAGTAGCGGAGTAAATATGTTACCTCTGTGACTGAAATAAAATAATATTTATTGGGGATGGTTCTAATGACAGTAATTTTAACGAAACCTTGGTTGTTACGAATCGTAAATGGGGCGAAGAAATGAACCAATCGAGCCTAAACAAATAGAAATCACAGAGTCTAGAGCATCGACCGCGTCGATCTCTGTTCATAGCTCGAGGCAAGTTGTAATTAATGTAATGAACATAATGTACTATCGCGGGTAATATGAGCTTAAACAGTCCTTCATGTTTCTGTTGGCGAACTTGCCACTTTTTGAGAGAACTGTGGTCATAACTAGGAATGCAATGCGACGTTGTGATTCCATACTACGGACTATTTGACAAACTGAGAGATAGTGTGACTAGCGGGGACCGCAGACGCACAAAAAGGCCGGTTCAGGTGTTTCAGCTCATATTATACGCGGGGCTAGCACCTAATCAAATTGAAAGCATCGTCCCTGTTGAGGCGATGAAAACATCATGAAAAGACCGCCATCGTTCCAAGTGACAAGTCGCAACTTTCTCTAACTGTTTGCACTGTGTTACAAATACCTTGGACTGCTTGGTACATTAGGTACTCGAGTCAGCGATTACTGCCTGTATTTCCTCCCTGGCATTACCATCATAGGTTTGGTCGCATTGATAACGTGCAAATAACCAATTAATGACAAACTAAGGGGCATGCATTAATACCAAGCTAATGATACGACAATTAAAGTAGCGAATTACACACTTGTATTACATACACAGATTAAACTTGTTATTCTATCCGTAGGTTATTATACGGTTTAATTGAATATAATTAAATGAAAGGCACTGGGGGTGCAGGCCGGTAGGTTATAGTCGCGCAGTGGTGGGAACAACTTTACCATTTTACAGGGAAAGGGACTGAAACACGAGGAAAAGCTGGAAGGGGTTTTGTTGTCTACAACGTAAACGCTAGGCCAGCTGATGTCAGAAAATTTGACAATCTTCTGCAGGATATCAGCTCTCGCGTCACATGAAGATGCAGGAAAACAGACAATCTCGTTTGACGGGGTCGACGTATATCAACGTTCACATTTCGTGTGTTTGTCCATGAAATTGAGTTGACGCGTCTTCCATCAGGTTTCACGCTAGGCACGTAGCCAGGATTTTGTTTCGGGGGGGGGGCGGCATGACAAAATGCTGTATGAGGGGGAGGGGGCGAGGAGGTCCCAGAAAAATGGAAGATTCGGGGGGGGGGGCGGGCCCGCACGCCCCCCCCCCTTCAGGCCACGTGCCTGTTTCACGCGTCGCCTAGTAGAGTAGAAGAGCGCTTTAGGATGTACCGTATGCATTGATTGAAAGGCACCGTGGCACAGAAGTGGAATATATAAATCATCTACAAATGGAATGTCCCCGTCTAAAAAGATTAACTTCGCAACACTTGAACATAAACCAATGACACTTTGATGTTAGAACAATAACCAGGATACTCGTTTTGAGCGACGTTGTTGTAAAAACACAAATTTTTGTAAATGTGAAGATACGTTTGGTCCGTTCAGTAATGCCGCGTCTATCTCTATTTATATAGAACATTAAAGATGTAAAATAATGTTTCACAGTGTGTGTATTAATGCCCTACTAAACATGTGTTGTTTTAATCAGTGTTAAATATATAGCCGTTTTCTTTAGCTGGGATGCTTAAAGACAGGGCTTTAAACGCAGTGTAGGTCCAGTGCGATCGAAGCTGTCACACACATGTAGTTCGTTTGAAAAACAATACCGAACACAAAAGTTTAAAGGGGCCCGGAGCTAGAGAAAATAGTAAAAGTACAAAAAAAGCACACAAAAACATGCCAATAAATAAAATAGACAAAAAAAAACACTAGGTATTATTGGGCGAGTTGGTGCTGAATTGAAGGATAGAGCGCATGATGGTGTTTAGTTGTCCTCCTCCATTTGTGATTTTCCTCAAACAACCACCATGGACTAAAAAAAAAAATTGGTTGTTAAATTTTTACGCAAGTTTACGGCTAGCCACGACTATTTGGGACTTTCGCGGCCATAAAACTTGTATTGTACTCCGCACGACGTACATTTAAAGATTGAGTGTATACACATTTCAGTTTTACTATAATCGCATTGTCTTGCTTCTTAATAACCCGCTTTCCATTCCACTTTTAATTATAACGGGCGTGGTCAGTAAAGCCATTACGTCACTACAAACTCTGCCCTACATAAGGCCACGAATATGACAACTACTGCAATCGTTTAAACATACAGAATCCAAGATTCGCGGTTTGTTGGAGAACTAGCGCTTCCATGGGTCGTAACTCGAGATATTAGCGTGACACCAGGCGATATTAAAAGCAAAAAAAAAAACAAACATAAAGTTGGTCAACAATTCCTGGTAGCATCGATTTTTGCGAAGCCGCCCACAACCGCAACTTACCATTTTCGAAAGCGAGGCAGAGGCCGTCTGCCAAAGTTGGACCAATATTGCGCGTAATTTTTCCGTTCGGAGAATCGACACATATTGCGTGACGCATAAGGCCACACAGAATTGACCTCCTGCGTAGAAATCGAAAGTTGGGCCGAGTTTTTTCTTCCCCACACACGATAACCAATCTGCTGACTGCAGTTTGGGAGTCGGAAAGTGGTGTCGTCTGAAAGGTGCGAATTGTTTGATATATAGGAGGTGAAACAATAGCAAGAAACGAATTACATATTTGTTTTTGTTTTGGCGCACGGAGATATTGGTGTTCGATTCAGATGAAACGGACTGGAAGTGGGGTAAGTGATTGCAGAGGTGAACGTGAAATATAGGCTATATTAGCCCTGGCGTTTCGGTGGAACGTACGGCTGTTTTCTTATGTAAATTTCAAACATTAAAGCCATCGCCAAAAAGAAAGTGGACCTTAATTCTTAGAAAGTATACGTCGAAATAAGTGCTACAACCTTGAACGCGGAACCAAGCTTGAGAATTTACGCGTGCGTCAGTGAGAAGAGTAAAAAAATGGAAAAGGAAATTGCAAGACATGCACTAAAAAAACGGAAATATAAAATCGCTTTTTTGGAGGGGTCAAATTGATGCCATAAATTATCAAGGCGAATAAATTGCCATTTGACAGACGTCAGGGGAATTTCGGTCCGAATACAGCAAATATGAAAAGGCGATTCTTGTCCTCGATGCAATAACCACGTATAGACGTTCGCGAGCATGGCGTCCAGATGGGTGCCCCAAAGCGTGCAAGCACGTGCAGAATGCACGTGAGGATAGCTTCGGCGGGTATCATCGCACCTGCTTGCTCACTCGATGAGGAGCATGGTGGCCGCCTGGTACCCTGCTCGCAATCGTTTGTTGGCACTCGTCATGGAAAGAAAGCAACAAAAAAAAGATCTCCACATTTTCTTTTTTGCGCGTGGCCGTATAGGTTCCTCGCGTCTTTCGCTAGTGAGAATAGCCCAGGTGCGTGAGATTGCACAGGTGCGTGAGATTACATCGCGAGAAAAGCAGCAGTGGCGAGCACGACATGACGTCATTCTTGTTATATCACCGAGAGTTCAAGTGCAACAAGTGGGTGCTTTTCACACCCAATCGTCATTGGAAGTTTCCCAACCTACAGCTTACATAAGACTATTCTGACAACCATTCCTTAAGTGTCCGTTTTACCCACATTCATTATCTGACAAATATCTCTGAACATCACACACGTCGTTATTTCTCTCTTCGTGACATGTCACGCAGTTCATTTCTTCGCCATCACGATGGCAGATAAAGCGAGCCACGGTCACCTGTCACGCAAGTCAAACCTAACGTCACCCGAGGGTACTCCAGTTTGAAACCCTCATCGAGAATTACTCGATACAAGCACCGATACCCCTTACCTTTATGCAGCAATCGTAGTGCGCCGACAAAAACGCGAAACATTCTACCTCTATCATGCGCGTTGCTATGTATGTACAAATTTTTCTGTTTCTTCCGCTCGTAAGAATAGCACACATGCGTGAGATTACCGGACACGTCGCAAGATATAGCCGTAGATGCGAGTCCAACAACGTTCCTTTCCTTCGAGTGAAACAAAGAGGCTCCTACGAACTTTTGAAAACCGCCCAACGGTCGAACGTCCAGCGTCCGTTGAATAAATACCCTGGCAGTTTGGGAGTGATTGCCGCGGGGCAAACACTGGAAGAAAAAAGAAAACCCGTCCGGCGCGTCCGTCCCGCAGAGAGAAAAGAAAGAGAAACATTGGGGCCCTATTTAAAGTCAGCAGAACCGTTTCCGTATTCCGGCCGGCGAGCGATCCCATGAGATAGAAGCAGCCAACACTTACCGCGGAGGAGGGGGCCATATCCAAAACAGCCGGCGTGCTCGAGTTCCAACCGGGCACCTCCACCGAAGACAAGCCCAAGCCGGCCAGTCCGGGCGCGCGAAGACCCGAAGACGGTGTGTGGACAAGTTCGATGCAGCGATGCAGCGCCTCAAGGTTAGCTGCCCTTGGGAGGAGTTGGTGCGGCTGCTGCGGCCGCTTCGGCTAGCATGCGTCTGCGCGTGCGGACCTTGTAGTAGCGCGGCTGCTTGGAACAAGCGGTGGCCGAGGCGAGGAGCCGTGCGGCATTGACAGCGCTGACTGCTGCTTCGCCGTCGCTATCGGCGGCGTACGGGTGGGTGCGCGGGGCGGCCAAGCGAAGCCCACGCCAGCTTGTGCGAGCAGAGGCGATCCGAAGTTGTTTCTTTACGCTCGGTTATTGCGGAAGCGGACGGCGGCTGTCTTGCCCTGGCGTGGCAAGCAGTTATCGCTTCCTCCGGTCTGCCTGCTTGCACGGGTTTGGCGGCGTGGAGCAACTCGGGGCAATCTGAGGGAAACGGGGACTCGGTCGAGAGAAGAAAGGATTGGCGGGTGATTGCTGCGTGTCGGAGTCGTCGCGGTCGATAAATGACGCTGCTGCTTTGCCGGGTTATTTAAAGATTTGCGGCGTTTCGTCCTCGCATGAAATCTGTCAGAGCCCTTGAACTTTGGACCGGACTGGGTGTCGCGATAAACACGAGGTTTCCTTTTTTTAAACCCAGTATACATAATCAGTGTAGATGTGTGGTTTTTTGTAGATTACAAATCATAGGGTCATAATCTTTCATTTTCTTTCAAGTTACTCACATGTCTGCTTGTAAACTATATTTAAAATAATGACTTTTTTTTTCCTTTATTTAAGAGAACATATTTTCCGTAGTATGCGAAATGGTTAAATTAAAAATATCTGGTTTTAATTTGGGACGCCACAGTGGCATCCGTCAGGCTTGTCTGCTGTTAAAACAAAAGAAAAAAGTTGAGATGACCAACATTGCGAAGGGCTCGTTAAAATATCTCGGCGGAACTTCGGATGAATCGGAGGTATCTATATGAGATGCCGTCTGGTGCACACGCGCTGATGAATTTAGTACTGGCTCGGAAAGGAGGCAAACACACTCCTCGCGCAAACTCGCGCTCTGGAGAGGTGAAAATTCGCCGGTCCCTTCTTTTGGTACTTGTTCTTTTAAAGAGTGTAGCATCAGGGCGCAAGCTCCAGTTCTACCTTTATTTTCACCGCACCGTCGATAGATAGACATCAAAGTGGTCGGTGGTGCTTAACGTTGGTAAAAGATGGTTTAATATAGTAGTTTACATGTACGAGCAAAACCTAGTCGGTGAAAGGTTGAGAATGCAGTATAGGAGCTCAGTTTCCAGCACGCCCTCGCTGCCTTCCCTCTTGAGGTGACTGTGCGTGCTCCGAGACGCTGAGTTGTTAGCGAAGTTAAATAGCTGGCACTGGAGGCTGAGCTATTGCATTTTTAACCTGTCACTGATTATAGTCGGCGACAGGTTAAGAACGCAGTGGAGGCTCCGCCTTCAGTCGCAGCTTTTTACTTTTGATAACACTTTGGCGCACGCGAAGCCAAAGCACGATACGATGAAAGACACCGAGCGCGTGCTGTAGGAAGAGCCTCCATACTGCATTCAGAAACTGCCATGGACAACAAACGTTTCCAGCGCTTATCACCCAGGCGAAAAATGCTGAGTCACTGGGCCGTAGACGCGTGCATTGCGTGACCGTCTCACATTTCGTGAAAAAGTGCTACTGCGCACGCGCGGAACGCCTTTCACAGCCCAGTAGACAAAGATGGCAGCCCGCAGAAGGCGATTATTGGAAAAGGTGGACCTTTGCATCGCTTGTCACCCGGGCAAAAAATGCTGAGTCACTAAGCTTTGGACGCATGCGCAGCGTTTGATATACCGCACATCAGAGCAAAAGCGCATGCTCAGAAGGCGTTTCACAGCCCAGCCGACAAAGATGGCAGCGCGCAGGACGCGAGTTTTGCAAAGGTCTAATGGAAGACAAGGCTTGCAAATTAAAGAGGTCATGAGACGATATCGGGTTGGAATGTACATGACTTTGCAGAGGCGTGCTGGTCCCAGTTTGGCCCAAGTATAGTCGCACAGACCGCCACTGATTCAGAAGCTTCTTTGTCGCGGTGAAATTGCGAGGATAAAAGGGGACTATTTCCTTCAGTCTTGCCTTCGCAAAGCTTGATGACGTAATTGTGGGATTGAAACCACCCGCCTGACGACAGTCGAGCGCTGCTCATGGATTGGACACGAGAACTGCGTGAGCACTCGACTTCGGCTCGTAACAATCAATGCCTCGGCGGACACTCGGGTAGTGGCTCGTGTCCAACCACTGCGGTGATGAGAACAGCCGAACTCTAACAATGCCTGGAGCTCAGGACGCGTTTTCTACTTTGCCGACCCCAGCGCGTGGCTATGATTAACGTTGGCGGCATAGGATAGGTACCAGGCCACGTTGCCGCTTGTTCTGGCTCCGAGTTGAGGGGATAAACGATGCTCATATTTCTCGAATTTATTTGCCGACTGCCATTGCTTAGAAAGAAAAACCAAGGCAAGTTTATTCGGTTATTAACGTTAGGGAGTGATTCTGAGTAGTATTTAGCGAAAGCAGAAATATCGTTCTATGGAATCCTTTAAGTAATCCGCGACCTGCCCCAAGTGGTATACCGGTTTGTTGGCACGCGCAGTCGCGTCAGGAGCGCGACCACGGCATTTCAGACAAGAGCTAGGCAGCGCTGATGGGGTTCACGAATGAGCGTGACATTATAAAATAGGGAGCGCGCTCTTTGTGTTCTAGATAGTCTTTGGTGTAGGGCAGTGTACTCCCGTTGTCTGTATTGAGATACGGCCGGAAATACACCGCCTTTCACTGTTCTGCACCGGTGCAGGGAAATCGAACGAGCCTAGTGTGCCGAAGTTTACGTTTCAAATCGGTCAACCTCTAGGCAACAAACGGAAAGTAGAGTTGCTCACGAGTCTTCTACGTTTATACAGAAGCAAAACCGTTTCGAAGAAGAAACGGTCTCGCACTGCCAGTGTCACCTCTATGAAATCTAACTTACCTTTGCCTAGTCTTGCCTCACGCCGAAAAGGTAGCCCGTTTGTGTCTCTTCCATAAAGTATTTCACACTGACTCGTTCCTCAGTCAACGTCTCCTCACACCACCTTTCTATGTTTCATCCCGCCTTGATCATCCTCATAAAGTACGTGTTCCTCCCCTATCAAGCACGAACACATTTCAACAATCTTTCATTCCCAAAACCTCTTTGGATTGAAACCGCCTTCCCACCTCCATCGCCATAATCCAGGCGGATGATTTGTTTAAAACTGCTGTTTCTAATTTCTATTGTTGATAACTGATATGTGCTTTGCCTTTAAGTTATTCATTGTATAGTTTTTTTTTTTGTTGTTTAAATACAACCCACTCCCCTCTGTAAAGCCGTTGGCCCTGAGGGTGAAATAATAATATAAATAAATAAATAAATAAATAAATAAATAAATATTATTATCCCCTTTCTGATATTTCCTGGGATATGACAAATAAAGTTACATGAATGTAATTGCCTTGCTACGTTAGCTTATGACTGATTACGAGTAATACTTACTTTCAACCTCTTGAAAGCCCGAGATTTAGGAACAAAAAAAAGTGGACAACACACACGCACACGTCTCAACTTCTATATCTCGGGTTTTCAAGATGTTGCAAGTTCACCAGGCGCTCTAAACTCGTCAAACACAAAGTTTGGGACCGAAGTTCGTGGAGCGCACCGATTGGACTATCCCGACGATGACTTCGCGCTTTTTTCGGCGGCGTCCAATCGGCGCGCTTCGCAGACTTTCGGCTCCAACTTTGCGATGGACGAGTTTAAGGCCTCAGCTCACATGCATGTTCTTCGTTATTTCTCATACTTACTATTGCAAATACTAGGGTCATGCCACCTGGCAATATTAGACTTCCTTTCAGCTTAAGTCAAAACGCAGCCTACGCTACGAGCTGATCGGACCAATCAGACAAGCGTCAAAAGTGTACCATCAAGGTGTTTGTCATGTTTTTGTACGTGTTCTATCATCGCTGAACAACCATTAACAGAAAATACCCAGTGACTTACGCTTACGCTGCTTGATCTGTCTCATTACCTCGTAGTGTCGGCTGCGTTTTGACTTAAGATGAAAATAAGGATAGTCAATCTGCCCGTGCTCTGCACGAACGCAGTGGAGTTTTTGTTTTGTTGCCCTCGATGATAAACAGTAAAAACGCTTCAGCGCAAGTGACTCACAGTGTAGTCATGGCACCAGCTGTAATACTTTCAGTTATAAGCCAGTCATTACGGCTTCTTTTGATTCGGTGCCACATTTACCAGGAAGAGTCAGCTTGCTTGAAATGCGATGACTTGAAAAACCGCCACTTTCATGCGAGATATGAGCATCGTCCTTGAAAGCAGGGTGTCAGACCGGTCATTATTTCGGTTCGGTTCGGGTTCGGGTTTAGTAGCATTGTATTTCGTTCCGGTTCGGTTCCGGTTTAGGGTAGCGCACATAATATCACTCCGGTTACCGGTTTTAATAAGCGCGAACCGGTTCGAACCGGTTCCTAACTCGACCTTTGAATATTGACCGAGCACTTCCTGCAGCCTTTTCTGAGCACGAGATATTTGCCATAGACCCATCCCAAAACTACTCCCTCTTCAGGCAGATCTGAAAACCCTGCACAGTGACGTGCGCAAAAGACACCATTAATGTGGCAAGGCTATTACTTGTATAATACTGTTCTTAAGTGAACTATATATAAGCGATCGGCTTTCCATTTTTTTGTGTGTCTTTTGCACACGCAGCTGTGCAGTATTTCAAACTCTGCCAGAAGAGGGCGTAATTTCGGGATGGGTCTATAGACCTTTCCAAAAAAGAGCTTGTGGCCGGTGCCATCTTTAGTGTTCGTGCGTATAGCGCGTGCTTTGCTCGCTTTCCGAAGCGACGAACACGGACGTGCTGGGCTGTGAAGATCGCACGCAGGGCTGTGATTTTGTAAACAGTAAAAAGGTCTCTAGCTAGATTGCTTGCCCTCTATATGTTTTTGTTTGTTTTGCTCTGCACACACGTGTTTTTTAGACATGCTACCTGTTTTCGGCGCCCAGTAAGATGTCGCAGCTATGCCCCAGAGTGGCTGACAGGGGAACGAGAGGAAACAAATGTGCCGTAAAACACAGAAACAGGTACGTCGAGTGCGCAGTTGGGGTATAGTTTATCGAATCCCGTTAAGCTGTGGTCGTGTATACATCGGCCAGACTGGCTGATGTGTCAACGACCGGGCATGTGAGCACGCACTGTCGCTTCGGTCAACCTCGGGAGGCCACCTTCCTTTACACTGCGTCACTTGCTTGTGTGTGCCGAAATTTGAGAGCATCACGATTTTGGGGAGGGGGCTGACAAAACTGCACGCGAACTGCTACGAGATATGGAAGGAAGGAGTCCCATGCGTCAGCCAAACCTCGATATATTTACATTAAAAAGAAATAGCTTTTCTTGAGCACGTGTTGATGCAGTGACGGTCTGGTGATTTGGTTGTTTTCCTTGTGTTTTCTGTTTTCATTAAACGTTCAGTTGAAGTCCAGCGCTAGTCTTGTCCACTTCTTTCCTGCGTCCGTGTTTGTTTGCGCGCTGCTACCAGTTTGTTACCTGTTTTCATTGTAACCCATCTCTTATAAAATACCGCCCGGGGTGCTTAAAGTGTTTAAACAAGTAAATAAATAAATAAAAATTACACAAAAAGCAGGGACGTATTGAAATCATTATATTTATTTGGAATTATTTTATCCCACAGCGAAAGAGGAATATATTTGATCAAACACCCACTAGAGCGTTTACATGTTATGACGTTTCATAGAGTTATATATACTTATGGCGCCTTTCTGTTCGCGCGGATTAACATGATGTTGTCTATCGTCGACTCGTTCAAGTTGGCTCGAAGCGGTGAAAGCACAAACTTGAGACCTGAGAAGGTTCGCTCTACGCTGACTTGCGTAGCTGGCGCTGCCAGAGCAACCTTGGCTAGCTGATAGAGTTCTGGTCGTTCAAGCTTGTGGTTCTCCCAGTAACGAAGAATGTCTTCGTTTTTGTTGAGGCGCGGCTCCTCAAGAAAAGATTCCAGCAGCACGTGGTGCGCTCTCGGTGCTCGATTGGCTAAATGGCTCATCGACTGCAACTGCGGTCCATCCTGAGGTCAAACATTCGCGGACGCGTAGGCCTCCGTGCCTAGAGTGGCGCAATCCGCTCCGACACTTGGACATTTCGTAGCCAAGCGGCCAAGCGGTGCTTTGAAATCGCCGCCGCCGCTGCCGCGCCGCCAGGGTCAATCCAAGAAACGAAGTAAAGTTGAAGCTCTCTAGATGCCTAAGTAGAGGCGGGACACTGAACGAGCTCGCTGACCACGCGGTCTCTTTGTGTCTCTGATTTTGATGATGATGCATTTTTTATTACGTATGCAATAAAAATGAAATGTAAAAATATCTGACAGTATGTAGGATTAGTCTCGGCAATATAAGAAAGAAATACGCCCGCAACTTTTCCCATTAAGACCAATTATTGACACAATTGGCCCTGAACCGCTTTCGTTGAACCGGTAACCGCCACATCAGATTATGGTTTCGTTCCGGTTCGGGTTCAATATGAAGCGTTCGATTTCGGTTTCGGTTTTGTACCGGTTCGGTCAAAAATAACGGTTTTGATCCGGTTTTCGGTTCGGGTTCAGGTTCGGTTCGACACCCTGCTTGAATGGTTAAGTTTTTGGATTCAGGTAAAACTTTGTCACGAAGGAAAGCACAAAGAAATGATAACGGTGCATCACTCGATAAGAATCGCATTAAACATGATATAAACCATCCTTATTTAAAATGCTCAGGAAGCTTCGTTGATTTCTTTTATGTTTGAAAATTTACCGAAACTTGTGTTGTATCAGTCTCCATCGGAGACAGCCCGTCATCTTAACATGAGTGAACTAAACATTTGGCGGTATTGGTGCTAATTTTCAGCTTCTGGGTAATATATTTGTATGTTAGTTTCCTCATGTCTACAATATGCATATATCTACATTTTTTTCGGGTGTATCAAATCACATTAAAGCTTGGAAGAAACGTTTCATGACATTGGCTACGAAATAAGAACACAGAAGAGAAAATTTGATAGACACCTTTCGAAATACTGCCCTCTGTTGTCAGCTGTCAAATCCCTTCACAGTGGCGGACTATAAACCTCAAGGTCATGGCACACTGGAAAAAACACACGCAGAAAAAGGTGATGAGCGCAGTGACGTTGCACTTTCGACGCTGTTTAATTGGCTCGTCGGCTCGTAGTGTTGGCCGCGCTCCGACGTTCGCTATCTTATGGAATGACTTGCACGTTCCTCAATGCACGTTGTTCCGCCATTGTGCAGGGGTTCCGACCTTTCAATAATTGGCACGTGACTTTCGAAAGGGTTCATTGGAGTCCGGCACCAACGAGTGAACGAATGTCACGTGAGAAGCATTTGCTTTGTATTTTGCTGGATCCCTGGTTGAAGCGGTGATGTAGGAGCGGACGAGGTTGACAAAGTTCGCAAAAATGACACTTTTATTGCTCATTCTTTTTTTTTCTTACCGTCCACTGCGCGGAGCATTATGCCAGCGAGAAATGGTTGTTGCCCGTAAGCAAGAAGAGATGTCTTCTGTCGTGGCATAGCTGTGTTGAGCTTACCGTAATCGCAAGAGCGGGCTTGATATTAATATTTTTTTCTTTCCGTTTAGAGGCGTGTGCGGCTGACTCAACACAGGTCAAAGTCGACAGTAGAGCTCCAGTCTAAAACCATTTTATTATACATCTTCGTTTTCACATCACTTACATCAAAGCAACATAGACTGCCCTCTTCACATGGAAGGAGAACACTGAGATCAGTCGCACAATACCAGCAACAAGCTTGGGTTACTGGGAACGAAAAACTAGAGCGACGTTGGCTCTATCTTAAAGTTCTTCGTTTAAGCACAAAGCCGACCTTATCAAAACCTCGTCGAGCACACACGTGTCAATAGGCAGAAGAAACTGGGTCACCCTTGCCCAATGTTCCATCGATAGCGTGCGAATTTATCGGCTGCTTTGCCGTTGTTTCTCTGATAGGACGCCAAATGAGACGCGGCTCTTCTAGTGATTTAGGGCAAGGAGAGTTCCGAAGCTAGTTAGGCGCACCAAGAAAATATCTGACATATGGTGATGAAGATGACACAGCCTACAGTCATCCGATCCATCCAGTAGGGGCACAACTTCGCTTGTATGGTCTGCTGTTTGCCATTTAGGGCGATTGTTTTGCCGTTTTAGTTTGTCACAGCTGCAGGCATTGAGTGCAGATAATATTGTCACAGAAAGAAAACGCAGCCACAGAAACGCGCCGTCATAAAATAAGCCATAATGTGTCGATCTACAAGACCCATGAACCCCTACAGACACTTTTGCTTTCTGCAAAATATCGTAATTTAAATTACTACCTTTTTAATGAAGTGAAGATGGCCAAAAACAGTCAACAATCATTGGTGGTCGCAAACAAGTTGTAGTTCTGCGTGCCTGGAGCTTGAAGGAAACGTCGTTATTTATTTGGGTCTAAAGGAGCCACGACATGATTTCTTTGGAAATTTAAAAAAAAAAACAAAGTTTCCTAAAACAAAGGTGCTTAACTACATAAATGTAGGAATGAAGTATGCATTTGTTCAATAGCTGCGGGCATGCTACCTTCTGAGAGACAGAGTCGTGGCGCTGAATGAGACAACATAATCAAGAACCCATTTCAGTGGTCGTAATTCACTGGATATATTGGTCCTTTACAATTGATACAAAGTTATCTCATTTTAATGCAGACTAAATTCTCGCTGTTTGAACATCCATACAAAACATTTGGCTTTTGATTAAAGACGGGTGTTTCAACCAGGTCGCGCTATCGACCCCTCCCGTGTGGGCATCAACTTTTAATCTACATTGCGTCCCAAATAAAAAAAAAACATCCTGAACAGTGCAGTCTCACTCACTGTAGGTAGACCTATTTGGTTTAAAAACTCCTTCTGACCCTCAAAACTCACGGCAGAATTAATTCTATTTTTGCATACCCCATGTTTTGCATCTCAAATGTGATCTCTCATAGGTTTTCGAGCCTAGAAAAGTTGTCCTGGCAACTGAAATTGAAAATAATATTTTTTCTAGCTAACAAGGAGAACTAGATTTCCCGATAAGCACGGTTTTGCAACATTCCGCGCGCTTGACGTGAGCCCATTACCAGACATGTTTTCCTCGATGTTTCGTGCCAAAACTATGACGTCGATTGCTGTCGACCAAATAAACTGTTGCTAACTGGCCTACCTCCTTAACGCTCTCTTCTCGGCGTTGATATAATCTCTCTCGCTTGTAAGGCAGGAGGCTTCTGGTTAGGTTGACGGGTGGCGCTATAAATCTAAAGCTGTTAAAAAAAAATCACCTCGGTTTAAGCGGGCTATTGAACCTGCCAACGCTCTCTGAAATTCTTCTTTATTACTCAATACCTTGTTTTACTAGCGCGAGCGTAGCACGAAGCTACAAAGAAAGAAGAGGAAGACAGTGTTTGCTAAAAAAGATATAGCATAAGCTTGAAGATCGAGCTCCGTGCTTTAGGTTTCCTACGAAGCACGTAATTTTGTGCAGTGCAGACATCGTTCATAGAAACATGCTTGGAGCGTCGTCGGTCTCGCTGAAATATGAAAGAGAGCATACTATGGTGCGAAAATGTTTCGCAATAAAATTGGGACTGTTTTTCTCGTGTAAAACGCATCTGATTCTTGCCGCAGTTTTTTCGTATTGTATTTGTTTGTCACTTTCATTTCTTTTCTTAAAGGGCTGAAATATTATAAACGCTTGATTGAGGGGAATCCAAAAGGAAGGCTTCGATAACTAAGTTGACGCATGATGACCGCAAAAGCTTACACCCACAAACAAAACTTTTGCGGGAAGTGTACACGTCCCTCACCATGCCCCCGAACAAACTCAACTTGGGGCATCAGCGTTAGTCTTCGAACAGCACTCCACACACTAGCGTAAAGACGTGGGCCTGCACTGTGAAGACGTGGGGCTTACAGTGTCCAGACCCGTTTTGCTCAAGCACCGGAACAAGGTACGGGGCGGGACACGAGAGAACCGCACTCATGGCCTACACTGTTCTTCCAGGCCTTGATGCGGGGCAAGATCTTCCACGCAAGATCTTCCACAAAGTAGACGTGCCGACGTCCTCAGGTGTCTCGACTCGAGTGGTGAAAGCACCCCGACCACTGTTGAGGTCGCAACAGTTCACACGCGTCGCTTGTGGCTCACGAGATGTGGCCTCCTCCTCGGAGTCTTCCACCAGGGCTTTGCCTAGAAGCCCTCGACCTTAGGTCGCCTCGTTTTTCGAGCACGTCCTGATTTCACGGCGGAACACAGTGACCCATCGGAGAGCAGGATCAGAGCTTTCCGGGGTAGTAGTAGGTGCGGACAAAGCAGACGCACGCGGCTGGGAAAGAGAACCTGGACGGCATGGGCTCCACGCGGTTGTCTTCGGTGGACAGGGCGACCAGCACTCTGTTCACGTACTTGGTGGCGCAGCGGGTGGAATGGCCTGCCGGGAGCATGTCGTGGATGCGGTCGCAGGTTCCGCCTTCGTTCCTGCAACAGAGATGCAACAGCTTCAGTCATATGGTTCATAGGATCACGAAGCGAGTTTTCATCCTATACTAAGTAGACCTCTTTCGAAAGTCCGTCCACTGTCGAGTAAAACGAGAATTAAAAAAAAATATACAATAGTGTATTTACAGCAACTCTTCACTTCGCTGGAATAGTTCAATACCCTAGTTACACTAGCGCTCTTCACTGTCATTAATCCAACGATCGTTGACATCTCCCAGCTGTCATTGAGCTCAACTAACTTGTCCGGTGTTATTCGGTGCATAGGCCTAACATACCCCAGGTGCGATGCGCGTCAAGGGGCACAGTTGAAACCAAAACGAAATCAAAATTGATGTCACCTTCTTTTCCTTTTTGAACAGCGATGCAAATGATTTTATGCACACTTTTAGTTCAGTATAGACGATGAACATAAAAAAAAATTTTTTGCTTTCAGAGTAAAGAAACGACGATCAGAAGGTTTCACACGAATTCAAGCAAGAGAGACACAACGAAAGTGTTATCGGCAGTGACATTACAATGGCTGCCCTCGCCGAGCTTCGGCTTCCGCTACGTGCCGTGATCGTTCTAGCGGCAGTTCTGGCCCCGAATCATACCTCTCCCGACAATATTTGCTGCTACGATACTTTCTAGACACTTTCCTCAATCTCCCGAAATAGTAAGTGCTTCGCAGTTTGGTCCATAGGAGGAGCAGGCAGAGCCAGGGCGTGCACGAGACGCAGATAAAGGGCGTGACGTGCTCTCTTGGCCAACCAGAAGCCGAAAACAATACCCTACAGCGGTGGTAGCGAGAAACAATTTTAATAAGTGCGTAAGAGTTAAAGGGAGTAACTCCTCATGGTTGAAAAAATAGTGCGCGTGATGTTTCGATTAGGATCATGCAAAAGGATGTCAGAATCGAATGTGCCGCTCGAACTCTGTTTTGCTCGGACGGAGTCTGACCGCTTGGATGGCAGACTCCCGGCTCCCGGCGCCTGGCGTACGGATCACGTCAATCGTTCTCCTCGAATTTGATTTTGCGTTACCGTGATCGAAAAAATCGAAGACGTTTACAAATCTCCGTAACGCCAAATTAGAGCGCAGCTCTTGAGGAGGAGAAGAAGAGTGGATGGAGGGAGGGCATGTCCCTCCTCCTCCTCTTCCGTACCCTCTCCTCCTTCCCTCCTACTCCTCCATCCTTCTCTCCCCTCCTCCTCCAATTCAGTTTCCCCGCTAAATTTAACGGGGAAAATGGCGTCACATGACTTCGTTTTACGTCACTTATGAAGAAATTCAGTTTCTCCACTAGATTTAGCGGGAAAATTGACATCTAGCGAAAACAATTTTCCGCTAAATTTTGCGGGGAATTGAATTGGTGTTGTGGTCACGTGACGTCAATGTTCCCTCTGAATCTAGCGGAGAAACTGGATTTGTCCCGCTAAATCAACCGAAGAAACTGAATTTCCCCGCTAAATATAGCGGGGAATTAAATTGGTGTTGAGGTCACGTAGCGGGGAATCGAAATGGTGTTGAGGTCACGTGTCGTAAATTTTTCCGCTAAATTTAGCGGAGAAACTGAATTTGTCCGCTTAATCTAGCGCGGAAACTGAATTTCCCCGCCTCAAACTTAGCGGGGAACTGCTTTGGTGTTAAGGTCACGTGACGTCAATTTTTCCGCTAAATTTAGCGGGGCCGGTTACGCTGACGGTGACGTAGACGCCGCGAAACCCGGAAACGTGCGCCAAAGAGCTGCGCTCTAAAATCATGTGCGCCATATTTTAAGTCACCGAGAGTTACTCCGACGAACTTACTAATTTTGTTTCTCGCGACCACCGCCAGGGCATTATACGCGGCTTCTGGCGGGCCACATTTGAATCTGTGAAGACGCCCTGGATCACAAAGCCCGCACTCGGCCAATGGCTGCCCCCTCCTTTGCCTCCTAAACTTCCCAATGAATGGCCAAACTCTCTCAATATCCAACTCTCTGCCCCCAGTAGTTATAAGCCATTTCACCTTATGTTGTACCGCAGCGAATGCTAGAAGCGCGAGCTCACAGCGTCGGCCGCTGCCCTTAGTGCACGAGAGCTTGTGCCGCCGAGATGCGCTCTAGAGCAGGGAAGCTCGCGCTTGTAGCCGTCCCTGCGGTACATCATAAGGTGCAATAGAGCATAACTGAAGGTAGGCCAGCTCAGTTGAACTCAAGGATCATTAGCGACTCAATGACAATTGGCGCCGCCGTGTAACTCCGGCCGATCGCGATTAACTGTCGTTGGCTTAACGAAAATTAAGAGCGCTAGCGTAACTAGGGTATAAAACCATCATGTTTACTTGCCAGCCAACAATTCTTCCTATCTTCATATGCGTGTAACAATTAAAAAAAAAAAAAAGAAAAAAGACCCAGAACAAAGTGCGAGCAAAGTTTGGTTCTAGACAAGTCGCAGTCTGGGCACCGTTTTAATTGCTTTTCAATATCTCGTTGAAGTTTATTTACTTGTCCTGACTTTCCGAGCCAAAAACAAAAACAAAAAAAAAAAAAAGCTCGTCACCACACGAGAGTTTCTCAGACACGGAAATAGAAGGCAATAAACTCAGCGTCACGCCGTGTTCATTTAAATTCTGTTAGCAAACAAACCGACTCAGTGCGTTTCGATTGCGCGACGGAGAGTAACTTCCCGCCAAAACGGCGCTGCTGCCTCAGCAAATTGAACATATCCAGGGGCACCGGAGCAGAGACACGCGTGCTTGAACGCCACGTAACAGGTACACAAGTGGAGTCAAATGCGAGACGCCCTTCAAGCGAGGAAAATAGCTTCACGGTGAGCCGCATTCTTCTCAAACAAGTCTGGTATATTTCTAACGGACGGTATTTGCGTTGTCATGCGTCACTTGCAGTCGAAACAGGCACATAGCGTGTATAGCATGGTCAATGTAACAATCTGTTTTTGGCCCGCTAATTTTTCTCTCGTTCTTTCTTTTTTTTTTTTCTATCCGTATTCGTTGTTGTTGTCACATATTGTAGATTTATGAGTCGGCTTTTCGCGACGCATGACGCACACATAATTTCGATGACGGGATTGTCAGCGGCCAGCTGGTGTGTAGTTATACCTATTTTTATACAGTTGCCCTCCGTATAGTTAGGGTGAACTATGGCGCACAATACCATACCGGATTTAGCACGCACTCCATCATCGCCAGGATGGCGCAAGATAGCTCCCTGCTACACTTACAAAAAATCTGTTTAACGCTTCATTCTGAAAATGTAATAACTGTGTGCAGTCGCAGACAAGGTGAGAACAGCATGGCGGCTCCTTCGGATGCTTGTTCTCCATCACGCGCTCCTTGCCTTCTAGGTCATTCCACGTCAAACAATCCAGGCTTAAATTCAACCCTAACAAATTCGGTCAAAAAAAAAGTAAAAATTGTATATGTTATTGGTGATGTAAGCGTGCCTTTTCAAATATATTTTGGTTATAACTTTTTAAATATTATTGAGGAACCCTTGAATATCAGAAAAACAGGCTCCACGAAGTAAAATACACATTTTTGTTTCAAGAAAGGTTTGAAAGAAGCCTGCAAAGTAACCACGGTTTTTAGTAGGTCACCATAACCTTCTAAATATCAATAGATTTTGTCACGCATTTCCGTGTGTTTTTAGGGGTGCATGGTCCGTTTAAAATATCCTAAAAGCTTATATTCTATTTTTTCTCAAAAACACTCTATCATAATGAAAAATTTAAAAATTATGTGTGTTAGCAGTCAGGGAAATAAAGTATATTAAAAAGCTCTTCTAATAAAAATGCGTGAATGTTTATATTTACAAATTTTACAAAATATACAGTTGTAAAAAAAGAAAAGAAGAAAAGCTCGTAACGGCTGGTCGGTTGGAAAACGCGCACTCATTATGGATGGTACATACAGAATGCACACAACAAATTAGCAAAGCTAGAAAATAATCAAATTTTTTAAAAGTGAAAGAGAAAACATATTACATTTATGTTGATCTATAGCCAATATAAAAAAATATTGCAAAATGTGTTCGGTTTTTTTTTAAAATGAAAAAACCTTTGATTGTATGTACCGTATTTTCCGGACTGTATCCGCGGACTATACATCTTTGAGAGTTTAAATTTTACCCGGTGCGGACTATCTTGAGTGCGGACTCTGCAAGGATATGTTTTCTAGATAATTTACTGTGACAAGTCCTGAAGGAGTTTATGAATAACGGACTATAATAATGTTGATTTATGTATGATACAAGCTTCTTTGTGAAGCGGGCATTTGTCAAGGTGTGCTCTGTATGATACTTTTTACGTTCGGACTAAGCACTAAGTACGCATTATGCGGCATGCGGACTACGCACCAGGTGCGGACTTCCGGAAAATACGGCAAGCAGCTTCAAAAAAAAAATTGAAAAAAAACATAAAAAAATTCTTTATAATTTTAGTTTATCGCTAGCATTAACAAATTGCAAAATGCCCAGTTAAATAAAGTTGTTTTTTTGTTAAAAACACACAGAACCAAACACACACACATGTAGTTGTACATAGTTTAGAATTTAAAAAGAAAAAGCTAGCAAGCGTTGAAAATTGTAGGAATTTTTCAAATTGAAAATAATATATGTTTTAGTTTTGGTTCATCGTCATCGTGCGCCCCCGCCCTGAGGCAGAGATGCGCGTCATTGCATACTCTGGGAAATGATGCTACTGAAATACAGAACAGACGACACCAACTGTAGTATCTGACACTGAAAACAGCGGGGCGTGTCCTTTCAGACACCCGACCTCCAGCAATGCACTCCATGCCTTCCGCCGTGCTTTGGATGCGCCCGCGTGTTCGAGGGGCAGTTGACGCCGCAGTGTACGGAAGGTAGGAAGTTCGCACTCGAGAGTGGGACAAGCTCCCCCAGCCCTTCTTACCTTGCCTTAGGCTATTCTCGGCTATATAAAGGAGACGACGATAGCAGGTGCTATAGTGCCGCCGTCTGCATCTTCGTGAGAACAACCTCACACCTGCGCCGTTCACTTTTCTGTTAATGGGGGATTTCAGGAGCAGCTTCATTCATTCATGAAACCGGATACTGATATTGCCTAAGAGTCTCCAGTTGTGTTTTATGCAACTTTCTTTGTAGTTTTGTACCTTTACTAGGCGACACGAGAGGGCCACCACTGAGAGGGTTGGGGCCTCTCTAGTTGCCTTTACTTTATCCTCGTAGACTCGCTATTACACTTTTTGATATGTAAAAAAGTTAAATGATTTAAACGATGCAAAAAAATGCTGAATTTTGTTTTCAGATTGTTTTAGTAGACATATTTTTTGTCTAAAAGAACCATCTTGCAAAAATTAAAAAAAAAGTATTTTTCTTGTTTAGAAGTATACTGTTTTCAACCTTACTTTATTTGTGTGTTGTTTGAGTTACAAGCTACCTCAGGTGTAAAGTATGTATCTTTAGACTAATTACCTTTTAGTTTTTCGCTTTGAAAGCTGAGCATTCTGAAATCAGTTCAATACTTGCAAT
The DNA here is from genome assembly GCA_037355805.1 of Ixodes ricinus. Classification (NCBI taxonomy): domain Eukaryota; kingdom Metazoa; phylum Arthropoda; class Arachnida; order Ixodida; family Ixodidae; genus Ixodes; species Ixodes ricinus. The sequence continues at coordinate 138,696 of JAZHYW010017864.1, forward strand.
GGATTAAAAATTATTAATTTTAAAACTTTTAAGAAATAATATATTTTTCAAAACTTTGTTTTGTTTGTTTATTTAGTTCTTAACTACATATGCCTAACTGCAAAGTGCGTATCTTTAAACCATTCGTATACGTTCTTTTTTTTTGTTGTTGAAAACGGCATATTTTACAGAATTTTCGCTAATAGGAAGAATTAAAAAAAATGATGTTTTCTCGTATTCTAAAAATAATAATTCTTAAAACTTTCTTGTTCTGTGTATTCAAAACTACCTGAGACCGTTGAGTATGTATTTCTAGACCGACCACCTTTATGAGTTCTTTCTTTTTAACTGAGTGTTTTTGTAAGTTCAATATTGACTATATTTTAGGAAACAGAACAACATATTTTTATCAGTATAGTATTTTTAAAATCCAACTTTGTTTCCGTTACTACTAACAGACAATTTTTTAAGTCTTAATATGGTAGCGTGTTAAAAAAATGGAATATAAGATTTTTACGACATTTTTAACGCACCTACACTCTTAAGCCACTAGAAAATGCCTGTGACAAAATCTATTAAAGGGCAACTCCGGTCCATACTTTCGATTTTGGGATTATGACTGTTTTTAGTGCAGCCAGCGTCCCTGAATTGCAAGGTGTAATTTTTTCTCGTTATCGTGCGTAGTTTTAAAGATATCGACGCCTCAAAGTTCTGTTTGGGGCGCGGCCGACAAAACCGGAACTAGCCGCTCGAGGCCCCGGCAACACTGGAAATCGTGGACGTGACGTCAGGATCGTTCTCGTTCAACGAGTACGCAGGCCAAGCGGCACCTACCTCTGTTGCGCTAGCCGTCTAAAGATAGAAGGTAAGCTGATTTTGTTTTAATTCTGTATACGTGGTAGTTATCCAGCATATGTAGCAAGAGTTAGTGCGTAAACCCAAAAGCTAGCGACTGGAAAACCCGTCAACTCGTTCGGTGCCGCACTCGGCGGCCGCCGCTGTGCGTGCACTATGCCGTACTCGTCGCTTGTATACCCAAAAGCTAGCGACTGGAAAACGAGTGAACTCGTTCGGTGCCGTACTCGCGGCTGTCGCTCTGTGTGCTGTCCCCCGTACTCGTCGCTAGGCCTAAATTGTCATCGGGGCTCCGTGGATGGAGCGGCGTTGCTCCACACCGCGCTGCCAGTGACGTACAGTACTGGGGCCCTCTCGCTTTCGCGCTGCGGGTCATTCCCAGACACGAAGCTTTGAGGCTCTCCGGCGCGGGCCGCGGCGCCCGAACAGACGTGTGCTGGGCTGTACACGTCTGTTTTTTGTTCTTTTCCCTCAGGCGCGTAAAAGCCGAATTTGTAAGCTGCGACACTAATTTACCACATAAGCCGCAAGCAACCAACACCCGTAGGTTTCGTTCGTAACTCTCCGGCGAAAAATGATCGGAGCAGAGCTTCGATCTGGGGGTCGGCGTCCAAGGCTTTCCAAAGTCCACTCGTCGAACTGCGTTCACCCACACCTTCTCCAATTTCCGATCCGTTGGAAACTTATGAAAAAGCACCTCCGGGTTGCGCAGCGGGTTGTTTGAGCAGCCCACAGCGCTACAAGTTGTACTCGGCATCTTCCAAAGAACAGCTGGGCAGTCTTGGGCGCACCGAGTTGCTCGCTAAAACGAGTCTTGAAGTCCTCACAAGCAAATAAACAAAGGGCTATACCGAAGCTACACGGGCTACAGATAAAAGCAACGGCTAAACACGCAATCACAAGCCGAAGTAGCGGTGGTAGCGGCACAAAGAAGCGCGAAGCGCGCGCAACAGGTGCGCCCGTCCGGACCGGAGGAAAAAAGAGAACGATAGTGACGTCACCGCCCAATGTTGCTTTAGTGATCGGCAACCCGCTGGCCGCCCGCTAAGGAGCAGCGGCTCGCGGCGGGTCGCATTTTTATTATCGGCATTAGTTGAGAACGCGGCGTCGCCCGGACGTAATTTTTTGGCTGGGGTCGTATTTTGTGTCACTACAACGATACCAGTAATTTATTTAATTTTGAAAGTTTTGGCCGGGGTTGCCGCTCTTTCAATGAGATTAAAAGAATGTATTAACCTTCTAAAAACGGTGTTAATCTCGCAGTCTCGTTTTCAACGAGCAAACTCAAGGTGTCGTCAAAAATATAAGAAAAGAGGTTATAACAACAACATATTGCGGAGAAGAAAGTTCTTTTACATTACCAATAACACATACATTTTTTTAGGACGAAGCCGTTACATCAGCTGAGTACGTTTGGCGTGGATAACCAAACTGTCAGGGCTTTTGCTGCGCGCTGTTGCATAAGTTCAGGAGACACCGAAACGTTATGGAATTTCGCGCAGGAGGCGAGAGGAGTGAAAGACATCCCTGCTTTCCTAACCATGTCAGTGTTTAGTGTGGGCTGATCATGCCTGGTGGCCAGAACGAGCTAGGCACGTGAAACCGGGAAACCGCACATTCTGTGCTTGGGGCACGAGAAAGCAGGCATGGGTTGTAGCAGGACTCGATCGAGACAAGGGCCCGCAATGTTTATCCACATAGGAGTGATAAAATAAAACATGATGTGAGAATTAGCGGAATTACGAACCGCATACAAATAAATATCTTCTGCTGCCTACGGCACAGCAATGTGAGCACTGACAGAATCCGACCCTCAAACTTATTTGGTCGGAACTCGATGGCATCGTTTGTGACCCAGCCACCAGAACCTTCTCGTTTTACATCACCAAATAAATGTCACAAGATGAAGAAGCTCTCCGAACGTTCTCGAACCACATCGGGACTCCGATCGAAGTCTGAGGTAGCCAAACACGAAGCCAGTGTCACTACCTGCATGAGTTACACTCACTCTTTCACCTTTTCCAGAAGGAGCCTTCAGCCCTATCGTCAGTCCAACATAGAGGCTTGACTTGTTGACTTTATAATGCTATCAGTCCACACCTTGTCCACTGTGAGGCCGGCATTCACCCGAGTCCTGGAAGTATATCTTCCGGTTCTCGGCTCTGCTTCCCGATTGCCCTCAAATACCTCGCCGCCTCCACTCGAGGGTGTCATCACTCTCGATTAGGAAGAAGTTGCGATTCATTTTGGTTTTCGAATCCCATGTTCTTCAGCAGGCGATACAGGGTAGCCCCGGAGCAGGACGGCAGCACGTCGTCTTCTTGGAGACAAGCGGCGATTTTCTTCAGCGTCGGGATCTCCCAGACGGTAGAAGTTGTGCGAGCGACTTCTCACGGCCGTCAACGTCGGCACGCGTCGTGAGTTTGATATCCTCTTCCGCTTGTCAGCAGATTTCAGGCGCTTCTCGAATAGTGTTAACAGCTTCGTTGGCACGATTTAAGCCACGCTTGAACTCGTAGACCGAGCTAACACTGATCGTCCAGATCGCGTCGGCAGTCGCGTTGCACGACTTCCACCACGATTGTTTTCTTGGTACTGCCGCCATAAAGAATAAACGTTCAAAACACACTGCCTTGTCTGGCTCCACGGGACATTTCCACGTGCGTGACGTTTGTTGTTCACCGAGGAAACGTCTTCAGGTGAGTGCTAACAACACGGACCGAGCAGCCGGAGTCGCCATTTGGAACGCGAGCAACCATCGTTGACTGGATCGGATAAGTTGACAAGCTCCAAGAAAACAAGTGCGACGCGCTGCCATCCACTGCCGCGTAACGGCGCTCGTGTCGCAGCCCGCCCTTCCTGTTGGGTCTGATTGGCATCGGTACGCCGTAGATGCGCCGTGTAAACACATCGTTTTTGTGTGGGTTCACAAAGTGTATCGCAGCAGCAGCTGTTGCCAGTGTGATTATGTGCGGATTGAGACAATGTTTTCTCTGGGACTTTTGGAGGGTAAATTCACGCCCACCAGCGCCTTAGTAGTTTTGGCACTTTCGACATTCAGCACCGAGGCAAGCAACTCGGAAAATGGCTGCGTCTATCATTCGTAGTTTCCGGCACATGCACAGTTGTGTTTTGGTTGTTTGCGGACTAAAATACCGTGAACTTCCCTCTTCTGGTGTTCTGTGTTTGTGTCAGAAGTTCAAGCGTAAACTGCTGCATACATAGCAATGCGCATTAGGAAAGAATGCCAATTTGAAGACGTCTTCGTCATTTGAAGGAAGCGGGCTGCTTTTGTATTTGTATTCGGCTGTGTCCGAGCCCACGCATGCCGGTGAGAAACGACTGAAGTTATTCTTCTTCGTGTGTTCTCTTCGTGTGTGACAGCCTCGGTTCCTTACGCGTGCGTGCCATGGTCGGAGACATGTGACTAGGGGTAAGAATTTCGAGACATATCACTTCCGATCAGGTTGACCAGCGCGGATTCGTGTGTATACGTTGGAGATTCGACTGTGAACGTGCGGTAGATATTAGAGCGTGTATTTTACAGTATACCTGCTGCAAGCTTCGTGGCAAGAGTGTACGAATTAGCGAGGACGCTCTCGTCGTTTATGTGAAACGAGTTCATTTGTGTAGTAAGCGTATGCGTGTTCCATGTGCCTGACATCAACGTGCTGGTTGACGTGTTTATAAGCGCGCGTTAATTTTAATTCGCTTTATGTCAACTACTATTTTCTTAACGTTGCAGTTGCTGCGTTAACATAATGTAATGATAATGTTGTTTTATTGATATCATGACGCTTCTGCGATTGTATTTCAAGTTAAAATAAGACATGTTTAGCTACCCTGAGATTGCGACATATGATTGCTGGGGTACGAAGACCATACTTCGAAAACTTCACTGCATCTTTGCTGTAACGCGAATGCACTTCTACGCGAGAGACACCAATCGAGAGATGACGGACAATGTGGCAGTAGCAAACAAGACGGCTCGGGTCCTGTGATCAGCAACTACAGAGTATTTTCAGCTTTGATGTTTTGCATTCTGGTCACGATTTTTTCTATTGAAAAGAATAAACGTTGCACAGTATTCATCTACATTTTTAGCCTGTGCCGAAGATTTGTTGCGGCAACAAATATAAAAGTAGAAAACATGCTTCTTGTTTGTTTTCGTGTGACAAAGTGTGGGAGCGTTTATCGAGAACTGGATACGGCGCTGACAGCGCATGCGAGCCCCTGCTTGTGGATGATGGTCATAGACGAATATAAGAGACATAGACTATGACATAAATCGTTTTACCTTGATTTTACATGAGCATAAATCGCACTCGGCAGCTCGACCCAAAGCTAGGCACCCTAAGCTTCCATCCGTTGAATTATACAGTAAAAATCGAAGAAATCGTTAACTTGCATATTTACAATCATGTGACTGCAGCAGAATCTGCTTGCAGAGTCCATGTCTTAAAAGAAGTGTGCAAGGGCCGCCGACGTGCTGCCGACCGCCTGATTTCGCAATCAAAAGCCAGCGTGCCGAGCTTGCCCAGAGCTTGGCCGGCCATGCGTACCGGGCGGGCTGCGATGACAACGCCACCACGCTCGCGCGAACGGAGGGGCCGGCTTTCCGAAGCGCGGCTAATGCGGAGCTTGTCAACTGAGCCGATCGTAGTAACGTTGCGAGCAACAGCGGCTGGTCGGGTGGCTACGAACATCGATCCTCAGATTTTGTGAGGCTTTCAATTAGGTGAATACACGCGTATTAAGCGGATATATTGTTTAACCTACTGAGAATAACGAATTTATTTGAGCTTAAATAACACTAGCTTCTGAGAGCAAACTTTTATCGGAACTACTTTGCAGAACGGATTAACATGAGCGACGCCGCGCCGCTTATTTTTTTAATGTTGTTTGAGCTCATATACAAAATCAAACATTTTTATCTAGGTGAGCTTTTGTCTGGGTTCACGAGTAAGAAAGGTGAGCTTTTGTCTGGGTTCACGAGTAAGAGAGGTGATCTTTTGCCGGAGTCTGTAAAAAAATCCGGTGAGGTTTTGTCCGATGAGCTTCTGTCTGGGGTTCCATCATACAACTTCTCAGAAAGCCGGCTAATTAAGTGCTTCAGCTCCATTTCATCTAGCAGCCCAATAGAAACGCAGGTAAATTCAAAAGCTTCCGATCACTGGTCAATGGGCTGAGAAAGTTCCTTGGTGAATACTCCCCGCCGCTTCAGGAGAAGGCAAAGCAGTCTTCTCAAAAAGCTCGTCACGTTGCGTCCCAATCCCACCGTATAAAAGTACAAATCAAGAACTTTAACGGATGGAGGACATGAGCGTCATCTCCCCCGTCAATAAAAAAAAAACGACTAATGCGCACCCATGATAGTCGTACTGAAAACGATTGGGGCGGTGCGCATATGCATCGACTTCATGCAAAGCTAAATTGTTATGTCGCGAGAGAATGGCATCTCGATCCCGTCCGTCAAGCTCTCGGTACCCTTCAGGAGGGGAAAGCCTTCTCAAACTCGAGCAAACTCCGGGCGCGTGGCAGCTTGATCGCGCGTCAAAAAAAAAAAAAAAATCACCACTTTGATTTTTTTTTTGTTTGCCGAGAGGACCTACTGTTTTACCACAAACCACTGGTGGTGGTGCGTAAGTTTCGTCCAAGTTGCTCAATGAACCACGACTTCAGTTGATATCGTATGCGCAGGATAAAATACCTTTTGGAGATAGCCTATGTTTCACGAGAGGCGACTATGACGCCCGCGCTGCCTCTCAAAGAACGCACCGATTCCTGTAAGTCATCGGCACTGGACAAGGAAGTTGAGACCTTCGTTTATTTTGTAAGGTCTGCCATACCGGCTACGAGTTTCAGCCAGTGTTGAACAAAATACTCGATAAAAGTATTTACTAAGCTAGAGTTATTAAATACCTGCTTCGCAAAGTGTTTAAAATACTGCTCAAGTAACCTTCACTGTTAAGTATCTTGAGTAGAGTACAAATAGTTAGAAATGTAATCTCAATTACTTTTGAAGATACTTCCGCATTGCGTAATTTATATCTACGTCAGCGAAAACGACAATTATACAGTGGCACAAAATTTGGTTTTACCAGAATGGCGTATTAAGCACGCAACAAGACAAAACGGGGGAAAAAAAAGAAGAAGAAGCATCGTACCGCGAATGACAAATGGTGAGGCGGCGAATAACTCTAGAAACTAGGCGTTTAATGGCGCGAGCTTGGCGCCCAAAACAAGATAGAGAAAGGCTAGCGTCGCAGGCGTCGATGTCGGCGAAGCAGCAGGATCGAGGCTCTGGGACGAGACTCGACTTCCGGACCGCCACGCAGGAGCACCTTTTGTTGCCCGCGTGGGGTTTCTGGAACGTTCAGCGTAGAACGTTCGGCGCGTAAGAGACATTCGTAACTCGGTCACACGACAGAGGTTCTCGAACTTACGAGAATGTCAAAGTTAAAAGAATAAACAAAAGAAGAGTCCGCTCCTTAGAATTGAACTCCGGAGGCCTCGGCGCGGGAGCCAAGCGCGGTAACCATCTCGACCGCACGCGCTCGCTAGGCGACGCGTGTCAAATATCACTGATACATGTTAGAAAACATTTTTGGGACAGAAATGTTTGCTTTAGCTGACATCGCTGACGTCGGCTGAACCTTAGACGCGCGCGTCCTTGCGGCGCACCTGTAGACGCGCATCGTTTAACTACGAATCCATGTTCTCTGTATGGGGAGTTCACTATAAACGAACTTGGGATACGGATATGAGGGAATGGATAAACAAAGAAAACCCACAGAGACAGAAGTGGTCGCACCCTTTTTCAAGTAGGTTGCGTTCACAAAGGCATTCAGCGTTGGGGGACGCGTTTGCTGGGATTGATGAAGTTATCCAGCTTTTAGTTCGCTTCCTGTCCGGTTTTCTGCTAACATCGATGTTACGCTTTACAGATGGTGTCCGCGAGAGCAATAAGTGACGAACTGACGACAAAAAGGAAAATAAACAAAAGAAAACCTCGACGTTTTGTGGTAGCGGGGTTAAATATACGACAAGCTAAACAAAAATGAATATTTTTTTTTTGTGTGTGTCCACATCTCATTTCTTTTTATTTGTGATTTTCTTGACACCGAAGTCTGCATTGTTGTCGTAGGTCGTTTCCCACGGTCTGCGTTGCGCCTCAGTGTGGCAATCTTTGCTTCCGTAAAACCACCCCTTTTGTTTGAGGATTTTTCGGGGGAAACTTTAGGAAACAAAAGGCGCCTGAAGGTGGGGAAAACCTTTCTTGTAATGAACTTTGGGCTGGTATATGAGTCACAACTGGCAGCAGAGCAATGTTTTTTTTTCACGAGCTCAATCAAAGTCACCGTAAATCGGACCTAGCAACAGGATTTAGTTGCTCGAAAGCATCGTTCCCGCTGCTTGCTCGTGCCACGCCCACGCCACTTCATACTGCAAAGCTCGGAAAATGGCGGAATCTAAAAAATGTATTTGAGGTGATGGGTACAAGATACTCAGAAATGTAATTAAAATAGAATATCGCCAACTCTCGATCAAAGGTATTTGCAAGATACCAAGATGTACCCGAAAAAGTATTTGAAATACAGTATCTTGAGTAGAGTATTTGAGATAGGCACAAGTACCGGTCAGCCCCCGGTGGCTCATCAGCAGCCCGAAAGCGGAATAAATATGCGAACGAATACGAGTATATTGGAAGAAGACGTTGGCCCTGCCGGCGTCACCTCGACAACCAGGGGGCTCCGGAACCAGGGGGGGGAGGGGCAGTGGGGGCAGTGGGGGCAGTCGCCCCCACGGGTTCTAAAGCAGTGGAGGCATGCCCCCACACTCAACACACTCCACACTCAACTGTAACCCTGCAATAACGCCTCCGCGCAATGCGGGGTAATCTTGAATAAAGAAATATAAAAATAAAGAAAAGCTGTTCCTGACCCCCCCCCCCCCCCCCCCCCCCCCCCCGCCCCTTTTCCGTCCCAGCACCCGTGAGGCCGATGGATGTTGAAGCTGCATTCCATAGGCGACGAGGCACCACAGGCTAATCAGACGCGAAAGACAAACCATGATGCGGAACGACTGCACTGCGCGCGTCGTCAGTAACTCCGAACGTACGAGATTGCTGACTTAGTACATTTTCCGGTCTGTTGCTCTCAAACTACTCTGCCTCACCCATATATATATATATATATATATATATATAAAGAGAGAGAGAGAGAGAGAGAGAGAGAGAGAGGAGTGAAGCTACACTATGCAACGCGCGTGACCCCCAGATGTCACCCCGCATCAAGATATACTTCCGGAGCCTAATAAACCAAGCAGAAGTCAAACCTTTCTACTTGTTTGTACCATCATCAGTTCACCATTAAAGACGACTTGCTTATGTTCGCAGCAAGAATCGTCAAGCCAACATCTACAGTTACAAAATTCTGCGTCTTCTTCATGAGGAACACTTTATAATCAAGAAGACTGGGCACGAGGTTAAGACACAGCACGGCTTCCGGAACTAAGATATATAAACAGAAGAGACAGATAAAAGCTCCAATTTTTGTATTGAAACATCAACAAACAGGACAGGCCGATGCCGCTAAAGCCAACAAACTCTAAAAAAACCTAGGCAACGGGGTGCAAATGAATTTAATCTACCTGTAGGGGTAGTGGTGTTTGATTGTGACCGAGTCTTTCTCAGATATTCAGAGATCGCTCAGCTGGAGAACACAACCGCACTGGTAGTCTTAAATTACTGCGTGTTTATTCTGTCGACATGGTATTTCCAGAAATACCATCTGAAACCAATGATCCAGAAAATTTTTCACAGTATTAACTTCAGGGTTCGCCGTTTGCTTGACAATACGGCTTCCAGGGAAATATTACATAGGGTCCTCATTATCCACAAAACAACGGACTTGCGGACGCTGCATTGAAGATAATGGGACATCCATAGACAAGACGAGAGATCCCTACAAATCCTATTTTGCAGTAAACTGACACCCCTGAAATATGGATACAGCCCAGCCGAACAGCTCATGAGATGCCGATTACGGTCAAACTTCTCGTCGCGGACGGGCTGGTAGAGATAGGCGGCCATAAATCTCCAGCTGCTAAAAAAGTTTCAAAGCAGGCTGCCATCTCAGAAGCAAGGTGCAGCATGACCAAACAGCCTACTTTCACAATCACCGGCCATAGTCAATGGAACATAAGTATGGGTAGTCCATCTCCATCGCAACGGTGGTGTGCAAGAAATTGGCCGGGGAAGGGGAGAGTGTTAAGCGCAAGGAGGTAGGGACGGCTTATTTTAGTTAAATTATATTATTGCCTCTGATTTGAGATTATACCTAGAAACAACGTTGTCTTCAGTTTCTACTGAGGACCAAGGTGGCTGCACATTAGTTTGCCCCATTTACAAGATGTACCGAAGAAATTGTTTAGCTTTTTTTCTAATAATGCTACCTCCTACGTACTACTAAATTAAACTCCCGGCCTTAAAAATTTTATTTTTTTCAAAATTGTTTAAAAAAGCTTGAAAGCACTATTCTTTTTAAGAAACTCTTTTTAGAAGCAGTCACACTTGCTCCGAAAGTCTCCGCGTTTTTACTTTCTAGTGTTGCTTAGCGGAGTTGTCGGCCAGCCGCTAAACGGGGAATTTCATTATCTGTGCCTAGTTTCGTGAGTTCAGAAACTGTTTCTCTCAGTCAACTAGTTCGTAGGAGAACTCGCGAAATGAAAATGAGATTTTTTGGTTGTTTGTTTCATGCATTTCCCCGTATTCGATCGATGGCCACCAGCGGCCGTTTTGCAATTTAAAGGGTGAATAAGGGTAAACGAATTTTTAATTGAAACAGCGAGACCTTCTGAAAAGTACGTTAATGAAAAAATAAAAACAAACGAGATGCAAGTAATTTAATCTTAAAAGAGGTCGGGTGTCGAGTAAAGTGCCTTCAGGTGTGACGGGGAGTGTGAACAAAGGGCGCGCGGAATACGAAGACATGCAGCATTCGGCCAAGCAAGCGCTGTCTATATCGCTATTAACTCCAGAGACCCTCCTCCAGCGACATAGCCAAACATTGCCTTTGAGTTTGAGGGTAATATGCGTGTGTGTGTGTGTCGGGGGCGGGGGGGGGGGAGGTATCAAAATGTAGCAGGGCACTTTGTCACGCTTGCTTTTCTCAGGCTTCATTACTGTTTTACCCAACGCAAGGCTCGTGGACTGGATTCTTTACGTCATCTTCCTTAATTGAGCTCGGAACGCAGGTTGCCAAACAAGGGCCGCGTTAGCGTTCGGCTAGGATTCGTGTTCGATTGGTACCACTGATATGGACGCGAGCACCAGCCAAACGATGACGCAGAGTTCGGCTATAGGCCGAATGCAGCGACAGAGGTACAAATAATTCATGCTGTTCTTGTCCCCAAATGTTTAGTTTTCAACGCTGCTAGATGCGCGATGGCCGGTTTGGATCCTTCATCAGTAAGGTTGTCCACACCAGGAAAGAAAAAATATAAGGGGGCGGGGGAAGAGGCTTGAGCCTCAAAAATTTACCCTCTTCTCCTCCTAGCTGCTGCATTGTGTACATCTCTTGAAAAAATGCAGGCTCTCCTATAGCTCAGAAACATGATTTAAAGGGACACGAAGACGATTTGGAAGCTCAGTTTAACAACTGAAATTGATTTCAAGTATCATTCATGTAACGTTGACGAAGTTTTAGTCCCAAGTCGGGACAGATAACGGCAGGACAGATAACAACGACGCCCGAAACTGCGAAAAAAAAAAAAAAAAATTCAGCTTTGATACTTGTAGGCCGTGACATCAATTGAGACTAGCCCTTGAATGGTCGAAATCAGCAGGTCCGCTCATCTTCGTTTTCAATCGTAAACCGTATAAAAAAAATAAAAAAAGCGTTTTTGTTTAAATTAAGTAACAATGAAAACCATATAATTTGGGTGAAAGCTGCAACAGAAAACATTAAAGAAAGATTCATTGGTGGATCCTTGGGGTATGTGTTGGCATGACCCTTGGGCTTGCTTCACCCGTCCCCTTTGTTTCTCCCACCCCTTCACTTTTCTGTTTTGGCTTTCTCTTTTTGCTTCAACTTTATTTTTTGCTGCCCCTTTTTTTGGCTTTGTTACGGGGTTAGTGTTAGTTTCCAAAGGGGGGACGTGTGTGGCGTTTCCCCGAGGTCGATACAACACCATTTTTAAGAATCCATCCAATAGGATCTTCTTTTTTGCAGCCAACTTGGATAACTGAGTACTTGGTTCACGCACCGTTTTGAAGTACAAACCAAGGCATACGCGCTCCACCTCCTGCCAGCTCAGACTCGCCTCAGTATCCGCCCATTGGCTTCCGCCCCGTGACGTCAGCTCCCTCTTGCCTTTGTCATACCCCTCTCCTCCTCTCCCGCGCGGCGCGCCCGGTTTCCACTGTTTTGTTCACAGACGGACGTCGTCAGCTTTCCCCTGTCATGTGGATATAATGCTACCGCATTAAGGAAATGCTATTTCAGTCCGCTTGTGCATGGGCTCCAATAGCCGAGCGCTTTTCACTCATGAATATTCTGTGTGGACTGACCGAAGAAATGTTTAGTGTGGCAACAACATGTTGTTTTGTCGAGCAATTCTTGGTTCCACGCGTGGAGGAGCTGCAGAAAACTCCAGGCTGATGCGCTGGGTTTTCCAATACACCTCCGGGTCCATGTCAAAAAGCTATTGTCAGACCTTGTCTAGCACGCGCCGATCGCCTGCACATCCATCCAGCCTTTCATACAGCGAAACCTTTCTGTGCCTGTGGTGTACTGAAGCGTTGTGCGAGAATATGCGGGAACATTGACAAATGTAAACGCCTCTAAGAGCGAGCCCGGCTCGTTGCTTTTTCGCCGAGCATCCTCGACCAGGACCATACTTGTGTCTAGTCTTGGGTTAGTGAAGCTGATGGCGTCCACGTAGCCTGCCACGGTGTTTGCCTCCACTTGGTAATAACAGAACTCGCAATGATTGTTCTTCGTAATGCGATAGCGCCGCTCGCAACGCGATTGGCCATGAACGATATCGACAAAATATACACACAGTTGCGTTTCCTCGCTGTCGCAAGACTCGCAACGCCGTACAACGCTCTCAAAGCACAAACGCCGCTACAGCTTACCGCGCCATCTACTTTCGCAGGCGCTAAATACTACTTAAACCGATGGTTCTCTTGCTTCGCTCGAATTATCTGCACCTCCTGCACTTGCGCAGAAAAGTGAAGGACTGTGTACTTCCGGTCGTATCTCAATACATGCCGCCGGAAGTACATTGCCCTGCTTTTCTGCGCAGTCCCCAGGAGGGTGCATGGTAGACTACTATTGATGCACTCCGTTTTAAGAACACCTTGGCGGAAAGTCGAACGTCAGTTTCGACACCGTTGATTATTTTATACGAAATAATAAGCTTGATAAATTTGTATAAAAAAAATTGAGCACATTGCCAGATCCCTGGTGAGTCAGAAAACACCCTTTTCAAACAAGTTTCGAAATCGTTTTTATAAACCCATATATGCACGAATTGCCACAGAGCGTGGAGAAACACGATATGGGTCAATTGTAAAAGCTCGTGCTGAAAGAGCATCACAGACACGCAAAATCTAGATCAAAACATGTGCATATTTTGCGACGCCTAGCTTCAATTTTGTAATATCACATTCCAAAAATACCTATACTCTATCTCACTAGTGGCGTGCAGCTTTAACAAGGTGCAGAAGCGAGCACAACCCGATGGTTAGAGAGGTGAAAAAGAGGAACGCACCCTCTTACCCGAACCTTCTTTTCTGTACCTTAGAGCGTCGCTTTTGTCCCCCTTGAAGATGAGCCCGTCCTCTAAATTCGCTGCAAGCATTTTTTCCTTTTCCGTCTGTGCCTTCCACAGCAGTGCGTATAACTATAGATGGTGACAGGTTAGAAGTAAAGTGGAGGCTTCACCCACCTCTTTCCTCACCAGCAGAGCGAACGCTGGAGAAGGTCATAACCTCAACGCACCACCTTG